>OY747709.1:51724899-51784899 GCA_963556495.2 Valencia hispanica | reverse complement strand
TAGACAGTATAGATAATAGATGGATGGATGAATGGATGGATGGTGTAGATTTTAAGACTAGAATAATGGCAGCCATACATGATTTACTTTATTTAAAAAAGAAAATATACTCCATGCCCCGACGCTATCACCAAGCTAACACAGTAGCATGTCCCAAAAAAAACTCAACATGCTTATTATAAGCAGTCCAGGACTCGAAAACTCCATTCCTGGTCACAAACTGATGACAGGATATTTTCCCGCAGGATTTTTTGGTTGAGAGCAGAATTTGTGGTTCCAATGACTACCTAAGCACACTACTACTTAACTAATTGGTTTGACTGGATCTGATGTTCCTTCACTGACATGTTTTGCTAGTTTTACATGACAAACTCCTAGAAAGATCCATGTTAGTCTGGTCAGTCCATGGAATATTTTGATGGTAAAATGTTTTTCAGTTAATGTGAGACGGGTCTTTGTGTTCTTTTTGGCCAGCAGTGGTTTTGGCCTTGGAGTTCTTCCATTGAGGCCATCTTGCCCAGTTTTTTTCTTATTGTTAATAATTTGAACTCTGACCCTAACAAGTGAGGACGACTGTGCTTCTCCACACAGAGGCCGGTTGGTGTGGACAGCTTATAGGGTCTGAAAAATCTATTTGGCCAACTGGTCTACTTTTATCAACCTGTAAAGTGTCAGTGCTGTTTCATTTCCTTTAAAAAAGTCTTAATGTTAATTTATTTTCTTTTAAATACAAATAGTTGATGTATTTTCATAACAAATAAAAGTGTGTGTTGTTAAAGTTGATTACTGGAGCTTAAGAGTCATATACTGTAAGCTTATATAGATTGCATTTATTAGTTTGATAATTAAATTCATTAAAAATTAGTGATGCACGATATATCGGCATTAATATCGGTATCGGCCGATGTTCATAATTTTTTAACCTATCGGCATCGGTCCGATGAGTAAAATTGGGCCGATAAGCACAACCGATGTGTTTCCATCTAGTTGCTGTGTCTGGAGAGGGAGGGGGCGGGGATTTCTCCATGTGTATTTGTTTGGACATGTGAGACGTGACAGTGTCAGCGAAACAAAGGGAGCACATAATTGTGGGATGTTAAACTGAAGAGGAGAAAAAATGTCAGCGGTGTGGGCATTTTTTTTACGGTGTCGAAAGAAGACAATCGAAAAGCAGTTTGCAACACCTGCCAAGTCGAGGTAATGCGAGGAGGGTGCCGCGTCAAGTCATTCAACACCACAAATTTAATATGTCATTTGAAAAACCGCCACCCAGACCTACACAAACAATTGCAGGAAAAAAAAAAAGCTGCTAGCATTAGCGAGCAGGCAAAAAGGAAAGAAGGTGCAGCTGGGAGTTCGATACAGCAGGTATTCGACCAGACTAAGAAATTTGCCAAGGACAGCGCAAAAGCCACGTCAATAACCAACAAGGTAATGGAAATGATTGCTCTTGACGACCAGCCATTTTCCATAGTGGAGGACCGAGGATTTCGCCGGTTGATGGAGCTTATTGAGCCCCGCTACAGCCTGCCAAGTCGGCGCTACTTTTCCGACGTCTCCCTCCCTGCTTTGTACGAAGTCGTGGCCACGCATATCCACAAATTGTTGGACAATGTGACTGACATTAGATATATGGAGCTCAGATATAAGTCAGATGAGTATGTTGAGCCTTACTGCTCAGTGGATTAATGAAAACTTTGAAATGAAGAGAGCTGTTTTACATGCGCAACAGTTTCCAGGATCGCATACGGGAGTCGCCGTCGCTGGCGCATTTGACTGCATGTTTGCTACGTGGAAAATTAAAAAAGACAATGTACATGTTGTGCTTCGTGACAATGCACGGAATATGCAGAAGGCAATGGAGGAATGCGGCGTCAAAAGCCTGGGCTGCATGGCTCACAAGCTGCAGCTAGCGGTGCATGATGGAGTGTTAAGCCAGCGGAGCATTTCTGACTGTGTGGCGATCGGGAGGAAAACAGTCGGACATTTTCGCCACTCTCAACTCGCTGCCTCTCGGCTGAGAGACATACAGCAAGAGTTAGGCATGAAAACCATGATGCTACAACAAGATGTGGTGACCAGATGGAACGGTACATTTCTTATTATGAAAAGTCTACTGGATCAGAAGCGCGCCCTTGGTGTGTATGGAGCAGATCATGAGCTTCCCGCGTGTTTAAGTGCATATCAGTGGGGCCTCATTGAACACACGACCACGCTTCTCACTCCATTTGAACAATTAACGAGGGAGATCAGCTTACATCAGGCTACTACTGCAGACGTGATTCCGTCTGTTGTGGCACTGAAACGTTTGCTGAGCAAGACGGCTAAAGCCGCGTTCACACCGGTCAGCGCGTCCAGGCAGCAGGGCAGCTAGATTACATGCAAGTCTATGGTATCTACGCATCTGGTGGGCGCCAAACTGCCGAGCAGCAAGTCGCGCGCGTCGGCGCGGCTGATGCCCGGACGCCCCGACGGTCCGTCGGGGCGTCTGCTGCTCAAGTTGGGAAAATTGAACTTTCGGGCAGCAGACGCGCGGCGTCAGCCAATCAGAGCGACTCGTTGTACTGACGTAGTAACTCCTTCCATGGGGGAATCGGCAAATTTTTTATTCAAGATGGAGGACAAACTGATCGTCGCTGTATGTAATGTCCGTGAACTGTATGACCCGTCTTCTTCTTTTTACAAAGACAGGAAGAGATCGGATCTGATTTGGAGGAAGATATCGGAGGATATTGGAGTGCCAGGTAAGCAGTTAAATATATTTCTTTTAACTTTCAACGTTGTGTGGCTTCATTAATTAAAGCCCAAGCCACTCTCTCGACAAGATCCGCCATGTTGTAAACAACTAGCAACAGACAAATCCACGCCCGCACGCTGACGTAATGACGTGACGCGCTGATGCCCCGACGCAGACCACAAGTGTGCAAGCAGCTGGGTTTTAATTTTAAAGCGTCGACTTTCGTCCGTTTGAGCGATTTGACGCCTGGACGCGCTGACCGGTGTGAACGCGGCTTAACACCGACAGTGGGGTCCGCACAGCTAAGCACATGCTACTGGAAGCTGTGAACGAGCGATTTGGAAGCGCTTTCTCTTAGCCGCTTTACTACTTGGCAACGATCCTTGACCCGCGGTACAAAGACCGTTATTTTTGACACAGTCACCAAGCAAGCGGCGGTAAATATGCTCCAGCAGCAAGTGGACAAAATGACGCACAGTGACAGCGCTACGGAGACACCGGACGCAGAAGAACCGCGAAAGAAGAAGATAAGAACAAGTGACGAGGGTGGAAAGTCGCTGCTTGACATGCATGATGAAATTCTGGAGGAAAACTCGACCATGGAACTCCAGGCAGGCCGGACAAGCCACGCAAGTGTGCAGGTATAGTATTATCACACCCAGTCTTTATTCAAATAACAAAGTCCTTTGTGCAGTGATTAAAAATATATATTGACGTGCTGTGAATTAGATAGTTACTAAAATAATACATTTACTTAAATGAAAAAGCTAAAGTGTTATAAAAATATTTTGTAATGCTTCTCTGCCCCCTTGAGGTTGACCTTAAGCACTGGCCATCGCCTCAGAGCAAAATTCATCAAAGCTCTTAAGTGGAGGGGGAAAGTAATGACTAGACTGCTGGTAATTTATCAGACATGCATAGTAATACACTCGTCTACGTTCCTGTAGGTGCATGGCTATCTGAGTGAGCCCCTCATCCCCAGAAATGAGAGCCCACTGCAGTATTGAAAAAGCAACATGTGTCGCTTTCCTGCCCTGGCCAAAGCAGCGTGCAAGTACCTTTCAGCTCCATGTACAAGTGTTGACAGCGAACGTCTCTTCTCTGCTGCGTCACATATTGTTGATGAAAAGAGAAACAGGATCCAGTGTGAGAAAGCAGAAATGCTTCTCTTTGTAAAAAAAAAAACCTGCCTTTGCTGGTGAAGTAGGCCTGGACTATAACTGACTGTACAGTGTTAGGTGGAAACACTGTTTCAGTGTTACTTGAAAATTACAGTGCAAGTTGAAAAAACACTAACAGTGAGGAGATTTTTAACAAATTTTAGTTTAATTGGAATAAAAAAATGCATTTGTTGATTAAGTTGGCCTGGAGTATAACTTACTGCACAGTGTTAGGTAGAAACATGGTTTGTTTGGGACATTTACTTTGAGTACATTGTTGCTGCTTTAAGTTAGAGAATGTACAAAGACCACCATGTCTTTTGAACTATAGTTATGTCACAGTTCTCATTTTTGATTTGAAAATTTTTATAGATGGGTCTTAAAATTGACTTATTTTTTGTTTGCTTGGTAGAAACATTGCTTCAGGGTTTGTACATTTAGATCTACATAAAATGTGCACGGACAGTCAGGACATGTTTTGGATATTTTGATTTAGCTTTTTTTTTTTTTTACAAATTTGAGTTTAACTGGAGTGCACAGAGCTGAAAACATGTTGCCATGAATACTGGCATGCTTGACTTGTGGTAAAAGTTGGTTACTTATGTTTTATGGTAGCCCTGTAACCTTGTTATTTTGAAATAAAATACATTCTGAAAATAAAGAAATTCAGTCTGTACAAACTTATCATCTCAGCAACATTTTAAAAAAACACATATCGATATCGGTAAATATCGGTCATCGGCCATAACAGAAAAATTAATATCGGATATCGAGATCGGCCAAAATTTTCATATCGGTGCATCTCTATTAAAAATGTATGCATTACTTCAAATGTGATGTAAAACATCAGCAGAACAATAGGTAAGAACTCTGGACAGGTAGTGAGCTAAGAGGCAGAAAGACAGAGAGAATATTAACTTTTCCCTTGCTGCAGCGTTTCAAGGACACCATGGGAGGAAATGCGCTAAAATGTTGGTGTCTGAACCTTTGGGCCGACAAAGGGCGCCTGATTTATAAATGACGCCAAACCAGCCAATGAGAAATATTGTGGATTAGAAATGTAGTGCTGTGTGTTGAGATTAGACTTCACCCTTTTCCCAAAGATGTCTGTCAGTAGATAAGATTTGAGAAAAAGTCCATGCTGTGGCCGAGCATGTAATAAGGTGAAATTCTGCTTTTATATTAATTACATTTTTAAACTTTCATTAATCCGCCTGTCAGTAATTCCAGATTAAGAACTCAAGGCTCACAAGCTTGTTTCCCTTAATAAATTAATAATCATTAGAAAAATATGTTGTTTTTGCTTTTACTCAGGTTGTCTCTGTCTGATTATACATTTTATTTGATGATTAAAATATTTAAGTGTGAAAAGAAAAACAAGAAATCCGTGAGGGTGCAGATTTATTTTCACTACACTGAATATGGTTCAGACCTAATTAGCTTTTTAATTATAAAAATGTATTTTTAAAAAATTGACAGTTTTTTTGTGTTATTCGTCCTACAAAAAATATTTAGGTTTTGATTTTAAAATATATTTTTCGAGTATACATTCATAAAGTAAGTTTTAAGGCTTTAAAGAATAGTTTTAAGTATGAGTGAAGAAAAAAAGAAACCTTTTCCAACTTTAACAACCATTGTGGCAAAATATTCAGCTCAATTTCACTAAAGGATTTTAACAGTAAGAAAAATGAAAAAAGCATTTGTTGACATTTGTCATATTTTTATATTGACTATTATATCCGTTTCCTAATTAAATTGTAGTCTTGTATAAATTAGTTTAAAACAAGCATCTCTTGAGAGTGAGACCTTGTGTCTCAGTGAGATTTACTGTGAAATATTAAAATGAAATTAGTCTTGATTATAAAATGAAAACATAGAATCCAAACATTCTGATAGTTCTTATAATTTATTGCTTCTTCTTAAAAGACGCAGTAATAACAATATCTGACAAGCAAATAAATACAGTTTCCCATTTCTGTTGAACAGAACATCAAAGAGAAGAAACAATGTAGAGCAATATATTTGTAAAAAATATTATATTCCAAAAATGAATATCTTGTAAAACATTTTTAAATATGCTGAAATGCAGCAATTTCTGACATTTTTTATCACATGTGAAAACATGTTGTAGACGTATCTCATGTCACTGACATGTCTTTCTGTTTTAATGACATTTTTCAATAAAAATAACATTGAATATTTTAAAACCTCATGTAGGCTATGTGGTTATATCCCTAAAACAATAAAATACATTATGCAAACAACTAAATAGATAATTAGTAAAGAGGTGGACAAGCTGATTTTTCACTATATCTTTACACATGTGCATCCAACAGGCAGTTCGTAGGGACATTCACACCAGCCATGCTCGCTCCCATTGCGAGCCCTACGGAAAACCGTAACCTCGATGGTGATGGCCTTGGCGACCATGTCTTTCACTCCGCAGCTGTTGCACTTAGCCACTTCGAATTCCTTGAGGAGATCTTCAGAATTCCTCAAAATTAAACAAAAACAAGGCACAGGTCCATGAATATAGTGAAGCAATCCTGAATGTTAAAATCGTATATTTAAAGATTGCATTTATAGAAGTTTGCATTCATAGATTAGTCCAGATTAGTTCCTGGAAATTCTTCGCTAATATTCCAAGGATTGGTGCTGAAGCAAATATCCTGCATCCTTTGCACATCTCCCTAATAATCCTCCTGACAATCTTTTTACAACCTTTAACTGTGAAATTTTTCTACATCATTTCATGGTCAATAAGTTTTTTTTAAACTTAAATATGGAAGAGTATTTTTACCTGGTTTCAAGACTCCAGGTAGCGATGGAAGAGTCCTTTAATTCAGACACGTGTCGAACACGGCACTCAGAATAATGCTTTGCAGGCGTGCAGCGGGCACCACAGACAGGACTGCTGCTGATTGTCCCCATCAGGACCAGGATGACCTGGAAGGACAAAAACAACATTCAGCGCCCCATCAGAAATGGCTGCTGATGAGCAGGAAACTCATCACTTGGACTGATTGACAAAATAAAATGTTAAAAAACAAGTATTTTTTCCCCCCAGATGACAGCATCTAACAGTACTCACCAGGAAAGCAGCGAGAAGCACTCTGAAAAGCATAGTGGCAGCAGATTCCTTGATGTCAGTAAGGCTGAAATGTTATGAAATCGAGGAGAGCACTTGATATTTTGTTGGAGAGGATTCCTGAGTTGTAGCACTCCAAGCTCTCTGTGTGGTATTTATCCTGTCAGCGGTGATGTAAGAGCACATTTGCATGCCGAGGAAACACCGGAGGCGTACAATGGGAGGGTGCCCAGGTTATTTTTGTCACAATCTGAGATGAGCTAATATGTGTTTGATTTTTTTGTTCAATTTGTGACTTTGTATTAATAAAAAAGGGGAATATTTGAAGTTTAGATTTTGTAGATAATCTTTACATGAAATGTAATAAGATGATAATAATCCATTATTTAGTTGGAAATATTTAGTAGTTTTATATTTTAATGAATCTGTTTTTATTTTTTGAATTTTATGTATGAAGCTGTTTGATAGAAGGATGAGAACGGAACGTAAAAAACAATATAACAAAACTCACACTCTGGCTCTGATTATAGGTCATTGTTCTTTGCTAAGGTGTATTGCAGCACATGGCAGCAGCTCTTCCTGAAGGTGTGGCAGAGGACTCCGGGTTATCACCCAGTACGTCACTATGAAACTGGCTGAGCCTGTAATTCTGTTTGGGGAAGCCCACTCAGGGGCCTACGCATTGGAGTTCCTGCAGTGTGGGTGCCAGCATGCATGGCTGCCTGCCTTGAAACGCCTCCTGCCTACGCTGCCGCTTATTTACTCAGATGACTTTTTCTATGTTTATTGGCCCAGGGTTATTGTACTGCCTTCAGTTAATCGCAGGAATGTATAACCCAATTCAAGTGACACATTATGAGTAGATAATAGCTTGTAAAATACAGTAGATTTAACAGTTTTGAAGAAGAATCTATGAAGACACGTTCATGCAATCTGTTAGAAAAATATACATTTTGTTTTCTAAAAATAGAATTTTGTAAATTATTATTAGAGATGATTTGCTTCGTTAAATTTCTGTCGGAAATCTTTTGCGTTCATTTTTGAAGCAAACACAAAAACTCATCAATAAATTAGATTATTAATGAAAAGCTATTTCATTTCAGTAACTCGTATATCTATACTGAGTGATGCATTACATGTTGATTTCTGTAAGATTTGACAATATTCTCCTAACGAAAAACCTAATTTAAAGTTTCTCAGAAAGTTACAATAATACACAAGACTAATAAAAATGATGTTAAAACCAGACATATTGCTCTACTGAAGAAAACAATGCAACAAGTTCAGTTCATTTTTCTAATTAGTTTAAAATGTTTTCAAGCTAAGGAAACCCAGGAGATTGCATCAAGTCGTTGACTTGCAGCATTCACCCCAACTGGACGAGGACACAATAGTCTGTGTTGTGTAGCTGACTTTACAGCAATCCCTGAGCATGCATGCAGTGACAGTGGAGAGGAAACCTCTCCGTTAACAGAACACACCGAAAGACGGGGCTAAACACTGACAGACACATTTAAACACCAAGAGGCACGATTAAACACTGAGAGACAGGTTTAAACACTGAAATATACGGTTAAACACTAAAAGGCACGGTTAAACACTGAGAGACAGGGTTAAACACTGAGAGACAGGGTTAAACACTGAAATATACGGTTAAACACTAAAAGGCACGGTGAAACACTGAGAGACAGGGTTAAACACTGAAAAATACGGTTAAACACTAAAAGGCACGGTTAAACACTGAGAGACGCGGTTAAACACTGAGAGACAGGGTTAAACACTGAGAGACAGGGTTAAACGCAGAGACAGGGTTAAACACTGAAAAATACGGTTAAACACTAAAAGGCACGGTTAAACACTGAGAGACAGGGTTAAACCCTGAAATATACGGTTAAACACTAAAAGGCACGGTTAAACACTGGGAGACAGGGTTAAACACTGAAAAATATGGTTAAACACTGAAATATACGGTTAAACACTGAAATATACGGTTAAACACTAAAAGGCACGGTTAAACACTGAGAGACAGGGTTAAACACTGAGAGACAGGGTTAAACACTGACAGACAGGGTTAAACACTGACAGACAGGGTTAAACACTGAGAGACAGGGTTAAACACTGACAGACAGGGTTAAACACTGACAGACAGGGTTAAACACTGAAAAATCTGGTTAAACACTGAAATATACAGTTAAACACTAAAAGGCACGGTTAAACACTGACAGACAGGGTTAAACACTGAGAGACAGGGTTAAACACTGAAAAATACGGTCAAACACTGAAATATACGGTTAAACACTAAAAGGCACGGTTAAACACTGAGAGACATGGTTAAACACTGAGAGACAGGGTTAAATACTGAAAAATACGGTTAAACACTGAAATATACGGTTAAACACTAAAAGGCACGGTTAAACACTGAGAGACAGGGTTAAACACTGAGAGACAGGGTTAAACACTGAAAAATACGGTTAAACACTGAAATATACGGTTAAACACTGAGAGACAGGGTTAAACACTGACAGACAGGGTTAAACACTGACAGACAGGGTTAAACACTGAAATATACGGTTAAACACTGAAATATACGGTTAAACACTAAAAGGCACGGTTAAACACTGAGAGACAGGGTTAAACACTGAGAGACAGGGTTAAACACTGAGAGACAGGGTTAAACACTGAGAGACAGGGTTAAACACTGAGAGACAGGGTTAAACACTGACAGACAGGGTTAAACACTGACAGACAGGGTTAAACACTGAAAAATATGGTTAAACACTGAAATATACGGTTAAACACTAAAAGGCACGGTTAAACACTGAGAGACACGGTTAAACACTGAGAGACATGGTTAAACACTGAGAGACAGGGTTAAATACTGAAAAATACGGTTAAACACTTAAATATACGGTTAAACACTAAAAGGCACGGTTAAACACTGAGAGACAGGGTTAAACACTAAAAGGCACGGTTAAACACTGACAGACAGGGTTAAACACTGAGAGACAGGGTTAAACACTGACAGACAGGGTTAAACACTGAGAGACAGGGTTAAACACTAAAAGGCACGGTTAAACACTGAGAGACAGGGTTAAACCCTGAAATATACGGTTAAACACTAAAAGGCACGGTTAAACACAGAGACAGGGTTAAACACAGAGACACGGTTAAACACTGAGAGACACAGTTTAACACTGAGAGACAGGGTTAAACACTGAGAGACAGGGTTAAACACTGAGAGACACGGTTAAACACTGAGAGACACGGTTAAACACTGAGAGACAGGGTTAAACACAGAGACAGGGTTAAACACTGAAATATACGGTTAAACACTAAAAGGCACGGTTAAACACTGAGAGACACGGTTAAACACTGAGAGACACGGTTAAACACTGAGAGACAGGGTTAAACACTGAGAGACAGGGTTAAACACAGAGACAGGGTTAAACACAGAGACAGGGTTAAACACAGAGACACGGTTAAACACTGAGAGACACAGTTTAACACTGAGAGACAGGGTTAAACACTGAGAGACACAGTTTAACACTGAGAGACAGGGTTAAACACTGAGAGACAGGGTTAAACACTGAGAGACACGGTTAAACACTGAGAGACACGGTTAAACACTGAGAGACAGGGTTAAACACAGAGACAGGGTTAAACACAGAGACAGGGTTAAACACTGAAATATACGGTTAAACACTAAAAGGCACGGTTAAACACTGAGAGACACGGTTAAACACTGAGAGACACGGTTAAACACTGAGAGACAGGGTTAAACACTGAAATATATGGTTAAACACTGAAATATATGGTTAAACACTGAAATATATGGTTAAACACTAAAAGGCACGGTTAAACACTGAGAGACACGGTTTGACACTGATAGACACGGTTAAACACTGAGAGACAGGGTTAAACACTGAAATATATGGTTAAACACTGAGAGACACGGTTAAACACTGTGAGACACGGTTAAACACTGAGAGACACGGTTAAACACTGAGAGAAAGGGCCAAATGCATTATCTACAGAAGGGGAATGTTATATCGTTGGCAGCAGCAGCTCAGCTGATGCCCCCCTTCTAGGAAGGTGTCACAGCTAAACAGAACAGTAAGGCAAGGCAATTCTATTTGTATAGCACACTTTCACAGCAGGGTAATTCAAGGTGCTTTACATGATTTGGTGATTTAAAAAACAAAACAACAATGGAAATTAAAAGTAAAAGAAACACACATTACACATGATACACAATAAAGTAAGAGAAAGATCAATAAAGCAAGAGAGCATGAACACATTTCATACATATGACATCAAGCATTTAATCGAAGGCAATTCTAAACAGATGGTTTTTTAGTCTCGATTTAAAGCAGTTCAGAGTTTCAGCAGCTCTACACTCGTCAGGAAGTCTGTTCCAGATTAGAGGAGCATAGAAACTTAAAGCTGCTTCTCCATGTTTAGTTCTGAGTCTAGGGATGTTTAGTAGGCTAGAGTTGGAGGACCTGAGTGGTCTTAGTGGTTTGTACAGTGACAACAGGTCTTCAGTAGACCAGGTGTAGCTTGTATGAAGAGAAAAAAATGAGAGAGAACCTGAAGTGAAAAGCTTAAAGAACAGTAAATAATGCTAAATTGGAGAGTAGTAGTAGAGGGGGAAAATCATCCGTTCTGCTGCTGGTAAAGAGTAATGGCCCATGCACACTGAGCCATGCCATCCACTGACCTTATGAGTTTCACTGTACACCACAAAGTTCTGCTTCCAAGTGCACTGACCTGCCGCAGAATATAGGCAGAACTACAACTGGCAAACAGGACATCTTTTCTTTGTTGGTGTAATCTGTACCTCTCACATGCTAAAAACAAGAGCTAGCCCTGCACTTTCACAATGCATTAGGTAACGCCGTTCTTTTATCTGTAACGGGGTAATCTAACTAATAACTGTTAATGTTGTTACAACACCATTACCGTTACTGAAAGTTAAATGCAGAGCGTTACTATGGATCGATAGAATAAACTGCGTACTACGAACGCTCCGCCTGTGCGTAATGGAGGCCATAGATTTGAAATCAGGGAACATTTCTCCAATTGAAGTGATCTGAATTCGACAGGACTTACTGAACTAGCGCTTTTCTGATCACTTCACTGGGAGGAAATCCTCCTGCATGCATTCTTAAAATAAAATACGGACAAATACAGAAAACATTCGGTTTATGCGACCCCTGGACTACAGAGTTAAACGCAGTTAATATTGTTTAACTGTTTACTTTTGTTACAAAGATAATACTTGAAGTGCAGGATAAACCTGTTTCTGTCTGTTGATGTACAACATAGCAAGTTATGTACCTGTCTCTTCTACTCATTTCTGACTTCTGAAAAATGCTCAGAAAAATCCAATATCTTTAATATATGGCAACTGTTCTTTACAGTAGTGCAAACAGTTACTTTCACTGATAAATAGTTACTTTTATTATAGAGTAATTCAGTTACTAACTTAGTTACTTTTTGGAACAAGTAGTGAGTAACTATAGCTATTTTTTTAAGTAACATTCCCAACACAATTAACGCCTTGAACCACTTGTTTCTGACAACTGTCAAAACTGTAAAGCTAAAATGATGTGTATGCACCAATGCAATCCCATTCCATGGTAAAAAAGTAAAAAGTATGTCTTTAAGCTGATGATGCAATCATTAATCTTTGCAGAAACGCAATTGTTTAGGAATGTATTAACCTGCAGTCTGAATTTAATGTCATTTAACGCACGTTAAAGAACTCTAAAACTGTTTTGTTCACAAAAGTAATAATTTTCATGCTCCCGACCTGAGCTCACAATATGTTTTACACATGTAAAAATGCATTAAATCATTCTTAAATCTCTCGGAGAAGCTTTACTTCCATGAAACACTGCTCTCTAATACAGCATTACTTTATCTACAAGTTCATGAATTTAAATGTCTTAAATTTCCGTCCGGCCATCTTCTGTTTATTAAAGATCAGGTCGTCATTTTTAATAAATACTTACTATAAGTAATTTGTGATTTTTTTTAAAGAGCCAACATTTTATTTCTATATTTAGGTTTTACATCAGATAAAAAACAAATAATATTTGCAAAAAAATAATGGATATATTTTCCTCAATGAGATGTTGACATTTGTGTTAAAAAACAGCCACATAGTTTCCAATCTAATGAAAAGAAAAATAGCATAACACATTCAAAACCTGCATGTTATTGTTTATAAAGCTACATTTAAAACATTTATTTGTTTTTTATAATTTCAACCAGTGTTATGAAGAATCATTGTGGAAAATCAAAACAGCTGCATGTTGTTGATCCCTGGATTGAGACCAAAAATGTCCTCAAGTTTATTGCAACAGTACAAGTAATGATGAAGTTATAGCTTTCTGGGACTGAGCTTGAAATCTCATTCTAACTACTGGATTCTCAACTGTAATTACTCACCAGAGGCAGGGTGAGTCAGCAAACACTGCTGTCGTCATTTCATACCTCAACAACTGCAGAAATAAGTCTGAACTCGCTAGACTGATCATGCAGATCTTTAGAGCTATTTTAAGAAATCACTGCACGCCATAATTGCCTTAGAAAGTTAACATTCAAGAATTTATTACTAAACTGACATTTGCTTGAACTGATATTTGAGTTTCTGTGTTGCAATCATTTCTCACCCAGGCCTCCTACTCATTTTCTGCAACTTTCTCTAGATTAAATTAAACTGAAATAGGTAAGAGCTGAAGCAGAAAAACAACATGATGCAAAGATTATCTGGGTCAAGGGTCTGAAGTATTTAAATTTGAATTTAAGTGCCAAAAAACACTGTAAAACTAAGTGCTCCTTTGTGGTTCCTAGAGATTTTGCATAAATTAATAGATAGTTAAAGGGAAACCAGTAACCTGGTGCTGCTCATCGAATCAATTTAGTAATTGATCTATAGCCAGTGTGACCACTGTCTTGGTAGTTTAGTGGGGCATGTTCACACAATGTCAAGGTGGAAAGACCTTCTAGACGTTTACTGTCCATCCATCTGGGATGGATTTTTCTTCCAATTCCAAATTATTTGAGACCCATCGCTGGGATGAGAAAAATTATTATTATTGCAGAGCCTGCAAGACAACTGCCGATCTTCTTAGGGGTGGACAAATTCACCAAGGTCAGAGTGTGATGGTAAATGTTTTTAAATTATGAGTACAAAAAAAAGAAAGAGTTTGGCTTGTTCGGAAGGATTAAAGGAGAAAGAATAGTCTATCTAAAAGAGACAGCACAGGACCAGTTGAATGAACCATGACTGTCCTGAAAGTCTTCAGATCAGACCAACAAAGAAATGTTTTGCAAGTTTTATGTTTGGAGAAATCAACGCACAAACACCTCATCCCAACTGTCAAGCATGGTAGAAGAGGGCTGATAATACGGGCTTGGTTTTGCAGCCAAAGGATCTGAGCTCTCTGAAATCAGATGTGAGGCAATTTGTTCAACAATGTCAAACCAAACTGGGAAGTTAACAGGGTAATGTCCCCATTTACGGATTGTTTTAATTCAGCCACAGTGGAGGGTTTTCTAACATAAACTGTATGTTTAAGGTCATGTACAGCATCTCAAACAGATTTAAGTTTATACTTTGACTAGGCCACTTGTATCATTGTCTCGCTCCATAACTCAAGCTGATGACCTGACATTCTTCTTGTGGAAGTCGATCTGATCCTAAAGCAGCAAAAATGCCCCTCTCATCATCACCCCCACCATGTTTGACTGTCAATATAATGTTCTTTTTTTAAATGCTGTGTTAGATGTACACAAGATGTAACCAGATGGACACCATCAAAAAAGGTTCCAATTTTGTCTCATCAGTCCACTGAATATTACCCTAAATGATCATTCAAATATGGTTTGGGGAAATGTGAGATAGGTTTTTATGTTCATTTTGGTCAGCAGTGGTCGTGCTTTGTTATTATTGATTTATGACCTCT
Organism: Valencia hispanica; assembly: GCA_963556495.2. Lineage (NCBI taxonomy): Eukaryota > Metazoa > Chordata > Actinopteri > Cyprinodontiformes > Valenciidae > Valencia > Valencia hispanica. Next base: position 51,769,938 of record OY747709.1, on the reverse strand, counting down.
GACCTTAACTGAGATAAATGGGCCGGCATAGCTTTAGGTGTTGCTTGGGGGTCTTTTGTAACCTCCTAGATGAGTTGTTGACGAGCTCCTGGGGTCATTTTGGTCAGTTTTCTCCTTTTGTATGTAAAGGTTTTCAATGAGTTTGCTGGAGTCCCAAAGCTTTAGAAATGGCCTTTCTCTTCATCTATTTTGATTTAAAAAATATATATTTTTGTCTACTTCATGCCATCAGAGACGTTGTATTCAAGCAATTTCTTAATTTTGCAGGTCTGGCGCTAATCAAGCATGGGTGCGTTTCATTAAATTGAACTCAGCTGTCCAAAATACTGGTTATTCACATTTAAACAATATTCTAACGTTTTCACACAAGGATTGTTTAGAAAGATTTTTTTTCTTAATACTGGTAAATAAAATCAACATTTAAAAATAACATACGGGGTTCCCCAGGGCTCCATCCTGGGGCCCCTCCTATTTAATATCTACATGCTCCCACTAGCCTAGATTATAACAACCAATAAGATTAGTTACCATAACTACGCAGAAGATAATCAGCTCTACATTACAATGTCACCAGGTGACTTTGAACCCATTCAAACGTTCAGCAGATGCATAGACCAAATAAATGGATGGATGTGCCATAACTTTATCCAGCTGAACAGAAACAAAATAGAAGTAATTATTTTGAACCTAAAGAGGAACGATCAACAGTCAGCTCCAGTTAATACAGCTAGAAACTACTGATCAGGCCCGAAATCTAGGTATAGTAATGGACCCAGACCTGAACCTCCAGGGTCACATTAAGGCAATAACAAGGTCAGCCTTCTATCACCTGAAGAACATGTCTAGGATTAAAGATCTAGATAAACTCATCCATGCATTTATCTTTAATCGGAATGATTACCACAAGAGTGTCCTCCCAGGTCTTCCTAAAATGTCAATCAGACAGCCGCAGCTGATCCAGAACGCTGCTGCTCGTGTTCCTCACTAGAACCAGGAAAGTAGAGCACATCACCCCAGTTCTAAAGTCCTTAAACTGTCTACCTGTGGCCAGAGGTGTCAAAAGTGTTCACATTCAATACTCAAGTAGTATAGATACTAGGGTTTAAAAATACTTCTGTAGAAGTTGAAGTATCAAGTCAAGTTTTTTTCTCAAGTAAAAGTAAAAAAGTACTTGTTTCAAAACTACTTAAAGTATAAAAGTAATGTATTTGAAAAAATGACATTAAAGAATAAAGCTTAAGCCCCACCCACCCAAAAGAAAGGCCATAATTATTATAATGTTATATAAAAATGTTAATTTTGAAAGATTTGGGACACATTAGGCTACCTGTTTCAGCTGCATATATGCCCATGAAAATTTATTAATTTAAGTGCAAAGCAATTACATTACATAACCATATGTGGACTACTGAGCATTAATAGTATATATATGGAATTCCGTCTCCTTACCTTTTTAATGTCTATTTGGATGATTTGTCCAAATTGTTGAATGTTTGTAAGACGGGCTGTCTTGTGGGAAACTCTGTCGTCAACCACCTAATGTAAACAGATGACCTGGTAGTGCTAAGCCCGTACAGTGCTGGATTCCAGCAATTATTAACGGTGTGTTCACAGTATGGTAATGATTTTGACATCAGATACGATTCCAGCAACAGTAATATGATTGTCAGAACCTCTCAGAGGACAGGAGACTAATTTTTCCTGATTTCTACTCGAGTGATCAGCCTCTGAAGACGTGTAAAGAAATAAAATATCTGGGCCAAATCATAACTGATGACATGAGTAACGACAGAGATCTGTACAAACAGTGCTGCAAATTATATGCCTAAGCCAACATGTTGCTGCGAAAATTTAGCATGTGCTCACCTAATGTTAAATGTTTTTTATTTAGATCCTACTGTACTCCTATGTACACAGCACATTTGTGGTGGCGATATAAGAACAGTGGCCTCTCTGTACCCTACAATGATGCCATGAGGCTCCTCCTTCGTGTCCCAAGATGGCGCAGTGCTAGTCAGCTTTTTGTGAACTCTGGTGTTCCCACCTGTGGAGCTTTATTAAGGCAATTAATGTTTAAATTCATGTGTTGTTTGGACAAATCTGAAAATGGAATCTTACTGGCACTAACCAGTCCTAAGAAAAGCTGCTACAGATCTATGTCTGGTCTTTGGAAACACTGGCATTTTAGTCTTTCATGAATTTTATTGTAAGCTATGTCATTTATTGTTTTATACTTCTTCCATACTTTTATTTTTTATCTATGGACCAATTGTGTGTCTGAAATATATATATTAAGAATAGTATCACCAAAAGTCTTACAACCTCAGCACAGACAAGATTGTGCAGACCGATGCAATCTCTAATGACCCCCTTGTGGCTCACGAACCTCATGTTGGGAACCACTGTTCTAGAGGCTGAATCCGCGCTGACGCACCAGAGACTGGAACTAAAAGCTCCACTTCAGCCAAAGTTTTGAAATCAGGAAACGTTTCTCTGATTCAAGTGATCAGAGGTCGGAAAGACTCTCTGAACCGAGTTTCATATCGCTTCAGCAGCAGAAACTGTCGGAGCATGCGCTCTTTCTGCTGTTGTTGTTGTATCAACCTTTAAGACCACTCAGGTTTTCTGGTTCTAGTCTACTCTGCATCCCCAGAATTAGAACCAAACATGGACAAAGCAGCTTTCAGTTTTTATGCTCCTATGTTCTGGAACAAACTTCCAGAAAACTGGAAAGCCGTTGAAACACTGAGTTCCCTAAGCCATTCAATGATTTATAAACTAGTAAAAGTATTTTGAAGTCTATTCTCTAAAGTCTATTTTGTTTCCTCTGAGCCTCTGCTACAGATCCGTAGCCCTGAGTTCCCCGAAAGATGATGCAGCCCCCGGGACCAGTCAAAGCCACCAGGAGAAACCAAGCTACATTAAGTGGACACATAACAAAGTAAGAGCCGCCCCAGCAAATATTGTTATCATACAAGACTGATCAAATAATGGAATTGAGACTTTTTGTAGCAAGAACACCAGAGTTTATAGCTGCTAACAAGTACAGTGAGAGAAATATCAGAAGAAATCCAGACAATCTTAAACCAACATCAGACACTCGAAAAGCTCGTTATTCACGCTGGTGGAGCAGATATCGCGATGACACAATCAGAGATTCTGAAGAGTGACTTCTCTGATCTCCTACAGAGAAGTGATGGCCTTAACACAAACATCTTAATCAGTGGACCAGTCCCTGAAGGGAATGATGAAAGATTTAGCAGAATTTGCATGCTCCATAAATCGTTGAAAAAACAATCAGCTGAGAAATCGTTCACATTTATTAATAATTTCTAAATATTTGGAAGTGCAAAGGATCTGTTCAATGAAAACCAATGTTATCTCAACAAGGCCAGAGTGAGACTGCTGGCAGCAAATATCTTCTCATATCAAAATCAGAAAGCAAAACACTTGCTCCCAAAAGCTGACCTTGAGGTGCCCATGGATACTATTAGAGAACAAACACACCAAGTCATGATAGATGCACAACCATCAGAGATTAAGTCTTCAACTTCCTGTGGCTGAGCCACATCAAATGAGTCTCCATTTAGAAACTTTACAGACAGACTGAAAGACCAAATCAAATTTGGGACACAATTAACACCAAAACTTGGACTACACCAAACCCCTGGGACTAGTGTCAATAAGCCTGGGAGCTTTCCCCCACTGATTATTATAGATATTTGATATTTGAGGGAACCAGGCAGTAAATCTACCCCTATCGTCTCCCAGAAGTTTCCCGGCGTCCCTGAGTATAGCATCCCAGTGCTTATCAGCAGCAGGAAAATAAAAATAAACCATTAACCAAACACTCTCATATTAAAAAAAATCTCAAATTTATAACCTGTCAGAAGGTTCAGCTGCCCATCATCACACTACTTAAATTAGCTTTATTAAACATTAGGTTTCTATCCGGGAAGTCATTCCTAATCAATGACTTCATCACGAGCATAATTTACATGACATTTTTAATCAGAAACCTGGCTAGGTGTAAATAATGAAACATTTGCACTGATAAAATCCTGGGCACATTTGACTCTTTTGAATACCTAGCCACCCAGATAAATAAGCCTAACAAAGCTTTATTTCTAAGTTTATATAAACCCCCAAAACTTAACTCTAACTTCTTTAATGATTTCAGTGATCTTCTTTCCGTAATATGTATCGGCTATGACCAATTAATTACAACCCCCAAGATAGACAAGCAAATACATCAGATAAAACTCTTCATAACTTCGGCCTGACCCAGCATGTCAAACAGCCAACGCACAATCAAGGATAAACTCTGACTTAATTATCTGAAAAGGTTTAAATTTATCCAACATCTTGGTAATTAATATTGCATTATCTGACCATTTCTGTGTTTTCTTTAAAGGCACTATCTCTGCTAAATTATCCAGCCACAGTAAGACCACTATAAAAAAGCGTTTTCTAGGGGACAGCTCAGTTGACACTTTTAAACGTATTTACCCTCCCACCGCATCCCCCTCATCTCCCAACTCGAACTCAGTAAACAAGCTGGTAGATAATTTCCTTGCGAAAATTTCCGCCATCACTGATTCCATTGCTCCAACTAAAGTGAAAGTAGTCTCAGGTAGAAAGAAGTCTCTCTGGACTAGTGATCCCCTGGTATGTAGTGAAAAAAGGGAATGTTGACGAGCTGAGAGAAAATGGCGTAAAACTCAACTCCAGGTTCACTGTGAGATTTACAAAGACAGACTGAACAGATTTCAATTAACTCTAAAAGATGCTTGGGAATCGTTCTTTTCTGAAATCATCAACAGAAACAATAATAACGCACGACTTTATTTGCAACAGTGGAAAGACTAACTAGTCCTTTAGTGACAGTAGTCCCTGAACTAAACTCTACCAGGGCCTGCAATGAATTTGCCAGCTTTTTCACTGAAAAGATAACAATCAGAGGTTCAATCTGTACCTCAATATCGAACCCACTACCAATGCCATCCCCAATCAACACCAATGTGGAGAAAATGTCTGAATTCCACGAATGAAACCAAAAAAAAAAAACATAGAAAAAAATCATTATCCAATTAAGCTCCTCCTTTTGCAGCCATGATATCCTGCCCACATCTTTTCTAAAGAAAGTTCTTCCTGTTATTGGGTCTGATCTTGTTCAAATAGTGAACTCATCCCTGCTATCAGTTGTCTTCCCCCAGGCTTTGAAGACAGCAGTTATTAAACCACTACTAAAGAAGAAGAATCTGGACAACACGTTAACGCAGAACTACAGGCCTTTCTCAAATCTTCCATTAATTAGTAAGATAATTGAAAAAGCTGTTTCACCAATTAAATAGCCTCCCAACTATGACTAAGCGTTTTGATGTTTTTCAGTCTCGTTTCCATGCTCACCACTGCACTGAGACTGCCCTTGTCAAAGTATACAATGACATCCGCATAAATACAGACTGTGGTAGAACCACAGTGCTGGTTCTGTTGGTCCTCAGTCCAGCATTTGACACTGTTGATCATGATGTACTATTGGAACGACTGGAGAGCTGGGTCGGACTCTCTGGTACAGTACTTGGCTGGTTTGAGTCCTACCTAAAGAACAGAGTTGGGCATCTGCATTAAAAAAGTGATTATAGTTACAAATTACTTTTTCAAAAAAGTAACCGAGTTAGTAACTCAGTTACTGCCCTGCAAAAGTAATTAGTTACTCAGCAAAGTAACTGTGGAGTTCTTTTTGAATTTTTATGATCTATAACGCAGTGACGTTCTATAATATCTATACTGTAACGTCAAATATTTTTTGAACTGAATGAAGAATAAAAAAAAACTCTACACAAGGTATTTTAGAACGTTTGGTAATTATTTTAACTCAACTCACTAAGATTGCAGCTGGTCATATGCAGAAAAATAAAAAATATAAAAAATAAATATTTGTAGTATTCACACAATGTGCAAAAATAAGACAAATTTGGGTTAAAAGAAACAAAGGAAAATATGGCCATATACATTTTTGTTCTCAGTGAAAAATGAACAATACAACAAAATGCTAAAATCCTCCTCTCATCTAAACTCATCAACTAAACCACTCGTTATAACGTAGGAGGATAATCTTTTCGAATCTCTTGTCAGATAGTCTGTTCCTCTTTGGGGAGAAGACCAGCTTGCCCCGGCTGAACAGTCTCTTAACAGGTGCACTAGATGGAGTAGCCTTTAACTTCGGTCAGCGAGAAGTAGTGTCTGTAGGCTACTTCCAATTTGAAAACGCAACTTTAGAAGTTGCCTGGCTCTTCTGCATCGTTGCTGTCCTGACTCCTGGTTACAGCATGCAGTGAGACACAGAGAGCACTTAACTATCTCCACCCACCCAGCCAATCATCGCATTTACAACGCCTGCTGTCTCTCCCTGAAGCTCAAGTGTGTCGGTCAGAAAGCCTGACACCGCTGCGCGTCATTCATTCACATTGTAGTAATGCACTACTTTATATCCAGCGTAACGGTAACGGCGTTGTAACGATAGGAAAAGTAATTAATTTGATTACTCCGTTACCTAGAAAATAACGCCATTAGTAGCGCCGTTATACTTAAACGCTGTTACTCCCAACACTGCTACGAGTACAGAGACTTCTTTATTTCAATAGGAAACTTTTCATCAGGACGAACAGAAATCTCATGTGGGGTGCCCCAGGGCTCCATCTTAGGGCCTCTCCTATTTAATATCTACATGCTCCCACTAGGCCAGATTATAGCAACCAATAACATTAACTACCATAACTAGGCGGATGATACTCAGGTTTACATTAAAATGTCACCAGGTGACTATTAACCTATTCAAACCCTAAATCAATGCATTGACCAAATAAATGGATGGATGTGCCATAACTTTCTCCAGCTGATCAGAAACAAAACTGAAGTAGTTATTTTTGGACCTAAAGAGGAAAGATCAAGAGTCAGCACACAGCTTCAATTAATACAGCTAGAAACTACTGATCAGGCCCGAAACCTAGGTGTAGTAATGGACTCAGACCTGAACCTCCAGGGTCACATAAAGGCAATAACAAGGTCAGCCTTCTATCACCTGAAGAACATTTCTAGGATTAAAGGACTGATGTTGCAACAGGACCTCGAAAAACTCATCCATGCGTTTATCTTTAGTCGGATTGATTACTGCAACAGCATCTTCACAGGTCTGCCTAAAAAGTCAATCAGACAGCTGCAGCTGATCCAGAATGCTGCCTCTCGCGTTCTCACTAGAACCAGGAAAGTAGAGCACATCACTCCAGTTCTAAAGTCCTTACACTGGCTCCCTGTAGCTCAGAGAATACATTTCAAAATATGTTTACTTGTTTATAAATCATTGAATGGCTTTGCACCAAAATATGTTGAAGACCTGTTGTCCCCGTACCAACCACCAAGACCACTCAAGTCCTCCAACTCTAGCCTACAAAACATCCCTAGACTCAGAACCAAACATGGAGAAGCAGCTTTCAGTTTCTATGCTCCCCTTATCTGGAACAGACTTCCTGGCGACTACAGAGCTGCTGAAACTCTGAACTGCTTTAAATCGAGACTAAAAACTCATCTGTTTAGAATTGCCTTTGAGTAATGATTGTCATAGGTCATGCTCTCTTGCTTTATTGATGTCTCCGTGCTTTATTGTGTCTGTGTTGTGTATATTTATTGGGCATCTTGTGTTCTATTCTGTGTTTAGTTTTTTTCCTTTTTTGATCACCAAATCATGTAAAGCACATTGAATTACCCTGTTGTTGAAAGTGTGCTATACAGATAAAATTGCCTTGCCTTGCCTATTTCTTCAGTGAGTCCAACACATGAGCATCGTCATCAAACTTTATTTATAAAGCACTTCTCATACAGGAAATTGCATCACAAAGTGCTTTACAGATTAAAATGACCCTACATAAACCACATTCTCATGAAACCACATGAAACATTACAATCAAAATGGTTTCTTTCTATAATAGCTATAGATCTGGGAGAAGCTGAAAGTAAAGCCGGCGATCGGGTGAAGCTTGGCGCTCCAGACGCGGATGGGAGTCGCCCTGGATTAAGAGCGCAGGGTGGAGCAGGCTGCTGAGCTGATGAAAGAAACTGGTGTAGGCCGGACCGCCGTCAATGAAGCGAGGGGGGGGTGGGGAGATTGCAGGCGGAGACAGAGGCGAGGTGACGTGGCGTTTGAGGAGGGAGCAGTGGAACAACGGGTGGACCTTGAGGGAGCTGGAAGGCGGAGACGGTATGTGACCGGGTTGATGCTTCGAAGGACTGGATACGGGCCGATGAAGCGGGGGGTCAACTTCCGACAGTCAGTCGGCAGCTTGAGATGCCGAGTGGAGAGCCAGACCAAGTCCCCCGGCTGGAAGGTGGGACCGGAACGGTGGCGACGGCGGTGCTGTTCCACGTAACCGGAGGTTGCCCGTCTGACGGCGGCCCGATTACGGATCCACGCGGCCTTGGCATGGCGTATCAGTTGTTGGGCCGCTGGCACCTCTACCTCTGGTTCCTGGTGAGAGAAGATGGAAGGTTGGTAGCCGTTGCAGACCTCGAAAGGCGACATGCCTGTGGCGGAGGAGACCTGGAGGTTGAGGGATACCTCAGCCCACAGCAACGCACGTGGCCAGGTGGAGGGCTGCGTTGAGGCGAAGCATCTGAGGTATTTTCCCACCTGCTGGTTGGCCCTCTCTGTTTGGCCGTTGGTCTCCGGATGGAAGCCGGACGAGAGGCTGGCAGTTGCTCCGATAAGACGGCAGAAGGCTTTCCAGAACTTAGCGGAGAACTGGGGCCCGCGGTCGGAGACAATGTCCTGGGGGAAGCCGTGCAACCGCACCACGTGTTCCAGGACCAGCTCGGCTGATCCTTTGGCCGTGGGCAGGCCAGGCAGTGCAACGAGGTGGACCGCTTTGGAAAAACGGTCTACGAAGGTGGTGATGGTGTTCAAGCCATCTGCGGTGGGGAGTCCCGTCACAAAGTCCACCCCGATATGGGACCAAGGGCGAGCTGGAACAGGTAGAGGTCGGAGGGGTCCAAATCGTGGTTGCGTGGTGGACTTGGCTCTGGCACAGGTGGTGCAAGGGCCGACGAAGCTGCTGACGTCCTGTTCCATAGTGGGCCACCATAGGGCGTGGCGGATGAATTTGAGGGTCCTAGCACTGCCTGGATGACCGGCTGTGGCTGATGAATGACCCCAAAGCAGAGCCTCCTGGCGGCAACTGGTTGGGACGTAGAGACGGTTTGGTGGTGTCTCCGGTGGTGCCGGTTCCTGAACCAGTGCCGATCGGATAGAGTCCTCCAGCGGCCACTGGAGAGACGCCAAGATGCGGTGGGGGGGTATGATGGCATCTGGCTGAATCGGGACGGTGGCTTGGGAGTGCTGACGGGAGAGGGCGTCAGCCTTACCGTTTTTGGAACCGGGCCGGTAGGAGAGGTGAAAGTTGTAGTGTTCAAAGAGAAGCGCCCAGCGAGCCTGGCGAGGGTTTAGCTGTATCTCCCCAGGCTAGCTTAGCCGCCAGCGTCCTGAACTCTGCAGCGAAGAGGGGAACAGGCTGGTCTTGTTGACGGAGATGAAGGAGTATTAGTATTAGTGACAAATTCATTAGTATTATACAAAGCTGGACCAGACCAGGCAGTAGAAACACCAGACACCAACCAGAGGATTTCCCACATCACTGTCTTGTTTACAGACATTGTTAATTGGAATATAGAGTATTTTCATGTAATTTACAACTGCTGTTTTTATTGCATCATCTAACTATGCCTACTGTTTAGATATTTTACAAGTTATTTGAAAATAGGTTACACCATCCTGGAATGAGTAATGCTCTGCTGTAAACTATTAAAAGCAGAGAGAAACTGCAGGTTAATGCCCTTTAATTCCTGAACAAGAAAAAAATGAGGCAACACCACCACAAATATGCAAGGCTGTCAAATCTTTTTGATCATACCCAGCTCACCTCCTACTAGGGTGAGACATCAAATACAATCCTGTCCTGACTCGCCGTGAGGACTGAAGATGAAAAGGAAAGTTTCATGGGAAATTTCATGGTTGGAATTTGACTTTATCCTTTTTCACCGGTCAATATTTTAACTAATAAAAAAAAAGTGTTTATTGTGTATAAAAATTAGTTTATTAAAATGCTTTAGAAATAGTGTTTGATTGATAGATTCTTCCATAAAATTGTAATAGTGTTTTAATCCTGCCACTTTCAATGCTTTCACCTTTGCTGTGAAATTAGATACAAATTCCACATTTGGAGGTTAAAGACCAGTGATTCTTTTAAACTGAAAAGCATTGCAAGAATGCTTTCCAAATGCAAGACACAGAGTACCATTGGTCACCTAAAAAACAACCAAGCATTTTGCTATGAGACATAGCTAACCTTTGCACCTTTCATCTCAGAGAGCTCCTGCCAAGCAGCCAAGACAGATGTTAAGGCACTACTCAGTCCTGTTTAACAATGATTGCACCAGATTAAAGGCAAACAGACGGCAATACAAATTATGCGCCTTAAAAGTTCAAGAATGTCCTTTGTGGGTGAGTGAAACTCCCATTGGTCTGAGCTTAGCTATTATGCAAACATGCTACAAGTACAATAAGTGAAATATTAACTGAATAAAGGTAAATAAAAGAGGATACAACGGTTGGTATGGTCAGCATTGTACTTCCTCTTTCTTTTACTAAGCCTCTTAGACAAAAAGGCTAAACTTGTAAAGGCAGTTGAAGCCTAGTTATTTCAACACCAGACTGTCACGAGCCTGGGGTGTTTGGCTTTGATCAAGTCCTTTTGGCCTATGTTCAATAGTTCTTGCCATATTCAGTCAATTCCTGTGTGTTTAGTTTTTTAGTTTATTTCTGCGCTTTATTTATTTCTCTTAGAGTATTGCCAAGCCTTTCCCCTTTGGTTTTTAGTTGCTTTGAGTCTTAGTTAAACTCCCTCTGTGTTATTTAGTCTCTTTCCCTCAGTTTCTCTGCTGTCATTCTGTCACAGCCGTACCACGTCTCTTCTGATTAGTCACCTGGTTGCTTTGTCGACGGTGCATTGACGGTGAGTCGAAAATACAAGAGGGGAAGGGGAACAAAGAAAACACAGGAAAAAATCGAAGTCTGACTCCATACCCACAGGACGACAGAGAGAGGGGAAAAAACAAAAAAACTGAAACAGGAACATCGACAAAACAAACCAAACATTGCGAACTAAGAACTACACAACCACATCACACAAAAATGGATATAAAAATACAACAACAATGTCACAGAAAAACTCATGGTACCGATTAATCAAGATCTAGTAATGATAACCTCAGCCCAACAATATATCTGTAAACACCAGAGACCCCAAATCTGTGTGTGTGAGCATGCTGGTGCATATAAGGTTTCTCCACAAGAGTGTTCGATAGCTGGTGTGAGCAGGCATCAATCCGTCTCCCAAGAATCAATGCAGACATGAAGGAAGTCGGAGCCAAGATGTCCAAAGGACCCCCAGAGCCCCAGGTGGACCAGGGCGGGGCCGACCGCATCCCCCAAGAGAGGAGCAGAGGAGTACCCCAGGGGAACATCCAGCGGCTACTATGCAGGGGCCCGGGGGGCAGCAGTGACGAGCCCACGGGCCCCGCCGGCAACCAGCTGCGCCAGGGCGGGCCGGTCCATGGAGAGCCGGGGCCCAGGGGCGCCCCCACCCCCCAGCAGGGACCCGACAAGGGACCGGCCGACGAGGGGCCCCTGCCCACCCGCACCACCGCCACCCTGGGCCAATTCTCACCGCCAACATCCCAGCACCCCACCCCTGCCCCACGTCGGGGCACCCCACCGATAGCCGCAGCGGACAGACGGCATCCCCAGGCCAAGCTCAGCCAGCACCAGGACACCAAGTTGTACCACCTCCCGAGTCCTGATCCCGCGCAACGCAGACCGCTGAGACCAGGCATCCAACAAAGGCCAGGGCCGGTCCAACCCGCCAATGAACCGACCAAGCATGGTGCGCACAGAACAGGTGATCGAACGAGCAGAGACGCTGGGTCCGTATCATGACGAGCCACCGAACAGGCACCACCCAACAATCCTGAACCGGGCACCAGTGAAAGAGGTGCCCCAACCAACCAAGGGAAGACATCAGCCCAGCGCATCGGCCGCCAGACACACCGGTCCCCCCTGGCCCGGCGAGGCACGCACCAGGTCCGAACCGGATTAACCACCGACGCACCAGTGGGCAGGGGCATCCATCATTGGCAGGGAGTGACAGAGGGGAAATAGGCCCCCCATTAAATGTAAGGCCTGAGGTGCGCCAGGCGAGAGGACAGCCCAAGACCCAACCTGACAGGTAGACAAAGACATACAGACACAGTCAAACGTTCCCTCCCTCTTAAACACATATACTCTCACTGACACACCAAGACACCCAAGAAATGACGCTGTACCCTCACTCACACACCCCATACGCACTTTATGCTCCCAGGTCCAGGTACCGATGCCCCAGTAGAGCAACCAGCCCCCAGACCCGGGAGATGGACCCCCTACCTTCTAGGACGGAGACAAGCAGACTGCCAAGGGCCCCGCAGTGGCGAAGCAGCCAGCTAGCCTAGGACCCCGACCAGACCACCTGTTCCTCCTCCGGACCCCAACCCCTGATGGCCCGTAGTCAACAGGGGCGTGAGAAGACCCCTAGCCTCCATCCTCCCGCTCGAGTATGGTGTTGATGCGTGTTGTTATAATTTGCATTTAAAACAGAGAGGTGGGATGTGGGGAAGGCAGCCACACATCCCCCAACCCCCACCCCGAGCCCTCAGTGTCTATACGTGGTTTAACAGTAGGCACCGGCACCAGAGGTGAAGTTGATTGAACAGCTCCCCCTCTGGATGCCGAAAAGTGTGCCCACCCCAAAGTCCCTACATGTGTGTCTCATGAAAATGTTATAAGTGGGAGTGTCTAAGTTGTATAGTAAAATTGGGAACCAGGCGACCACGGGATAGCAAAGATGGAAACCCCTCCTCGCACCCCAGTGATGTGCCCATGCCCCAAGACCTTATATGAGTGGTAAAGTGATGGAGCGGGTGGACAGAGGTGTTCGGGGAAGGGGAGGGATTCCTTGTTCTTTCAAGTCAATTCAGGTTTATTTGTATAGCACATTTCAGCAACAAGGCAGTTCAAAGTGATTTACATGATAAAAACATAACAATGAACAAACAAAAAAGGACGTTACAGTGACAAAATAAAGAAAACAAACAAAAAAACTGCAATCCAGACAAGAATCAACAATGTGCCAGTTTTTATTAATCAAATGCAGCTCTAAACAGCTCGTAAACACGGACACAACTGAGGTACCTTTTTCCGATTTCTGCAATTTGGGACCCGGTTTCAAAAATGGTAGTTTACGGTGTCCTGAAACGCCGGCTCCTCATGGATGATACACCTATTCGATGAAATATCTTTGCTGCTACACCGGTTTTCGTCTCCGTGTAGACAGGGCCTTAAAGGAATGCTGTGTTTCAGCTGTTTAATGGAAGCTTGTTCCAGATTAGAAGAGCATAAAAACTGAATGTTGGTTCTCCATATTTGGTTCTCATTCTGCAAAGTAGTAGTTTGTTGGATTATTCCGTTGCACTGTTCATTACCTTCTTAATTTCTCTAGTGCCATTTTTATGTGCTGATCTCCATCTGCCTTATTGCGTGTTTTTTATGTTTCATTTGGGTCCAATCTAAAACCAGAACACGACAGGTTTCAGCTGTATTTCTAATGAGCTCTCAATGAAAACTCCCTGTGGATTGGGTGTGGCAGTTTAAAAACACACAGAGTATTATATGGAATGGCACCATTGCGGTTCAGTCTTGCCACAAATTTACACTTACAAAATTGACAGTTATACATGAGTCATCTACGTGACATGTCTCTGCAAAGTTTTGCCCCGGTGAACTTTAATCTTAAACTATTTTACGTCTGACATTTTAAAAACCCAGTGGTGGGCCATACATTTCACCCATAGGCCTTCAGTGATATTCTACTTAGTCCAACCTAAATGAATACATCTCAAAGTGCCATCAATAAGACACCACCGCTCAAGAAATCCATACAGAATCACACATACACATTACATCAATATAGGCTGGTCAAGCGCCACTTAGTTAAGAAACATAGGTCTTAAAAAGACCTCAATGGCTCTGTTGTACAGTTTATCTGTGTGCTTCAGGTCCAAGAGTTACTAAGCCCTACACACGAACTGCAAGACATCAATTCAATATTTCTTTTAGAGGTCCTAAGCTCTGAAGGGAATTAAGCCCATCTCTGCGATCAATGTCCCCCAATTCTGCTTTCAAAAAGCAATTGAAGAAACTTCTATTGCCAGCCTGACGCCTTCATGTATTCCTTTTAGGTATTATTAATCCTTCTGATCGTTGGCTGCTTGCTCTTTCGGCTTTTACCTGGATTGATCATCTTTTTGTTACTGAATTTGTTGTTTTGTATTATTTTTTTCTGTTTATGCTCTTGCTTTGTTTGGTTTGTTTTTTATTCAGTGTTGAGCCTGCATGGCATGAGTTAATATGAGCAGGAGTGGAACTCTGTACAAGCCTAGAGTGGCTTTGTTCCCTCCTTGCACAGTTTTGTACTTGTACTAAACATGTGCTAAACAAATAAACTAAAACTAAACGAAACTAAGTCCTTTTCTATAGACATGGAGGCCAAAGCTGGAAGCCGTGTCTGTCTGGTCGTGTTACTTAAAAGATCCTTCTTGAAAATGGCGCGACAAGTATATCTGCAACTAAATCAATCCCTTCTCCTCCACCTTCAGCCATTGTGAATAGAATTTTTAAAATGGTTAAAAAATTGCACTAATTTTTGAACAAGGGCTTTGCTAGCAAGAGATAGCAGTGATAATCAGAGCCTAGAAAAATTCTGACATCGTTGTGCGGCAGCTAGCTGGCATGGTGAGGCGAATCGGAAAGCTGATTGGTTGAAATAAAAAACAGTTTGGGTGTAATTTACTTTACGTATTGTAGGCCTGCTCTACTGATTCTGAAGGCCTTGGGCAGATTAGATTGCACCTAGCAACACAAAGAGACAGAAATCTGATTGGATAAAACATTGATAATTCACAGATATGTAAGGAAGCTGCACAGCCAAGAAAAATGTGAGACAATAAAGAATAGACTTTTGGAAGTAAATAAATACAATTTCATTGAACAAATATTATAATTTAGGTTGAAAATATAGGTTAGTGTTTCTGATTGTGTTAGGACAGCAGAGAAGGCCTTGCTGGCCCTGACAGCCATTGTACAAACCACATGGCAGCAAATTATCTACATATAAAAAGCAATTCCCAAACATGTTGGTAAACTCAAAAATTTGAGGGAATCAACTTCCTTAAAAATTTGAGTTAAAATCCCATTTCTTAAACATTTTTGTTCCAGCTTAATGAAAAACATTTATTCAGTCAACTAAAACAATAAATGCTACCACCGAGTTTTTAGTTATATCAACTTAAACATTTACTAAAACTTTCAGTTTTCAACTTTTAAAATGAAGTCAACCAAACTCAGTAAAATAAGTACACAAACGCATGACCTTAAATAGGAAATGCTTACAAATACCTGTTGTGCCACAGATAGGTAGGTTTTGGCTATAAATAATTATGAATAATTGCCTAGGGCAATTATTAATTAGATTAATAATTTTATGTAAAAGTTACCAAGTTTAAGGGCACCACCTGGATTCCAGGAATACAATAGCCAAATTGTTCAATCTCAGTTTATGTTTATGATTACCTGCCTGATAAGGCTGAGGCAATTAAACAATATATGAAGGAATAATTTCTTGGCGTACCTGAACAGCAAGTTACTACACATGTAGGTGAAATAACAACAATGGTTTTCAAAAATACAAGAGTTTATTACAAAAAGAATTCAACTATAATAATAACATCCAAAAGTAAACAGTAAAAGTGATAAAAATGCACAGAAATAGAAACAATAAACAATAAATTGATAATGATGTCACAGTTCAAAATGAATATGTTTGCTCAAAGACCAAGGCTTATATTGAACAGTGTTGGGAATGAAGCTAAGTTAGTTTTAAACTAATTGTGATTAGTTTAAGACTAATCAGCAGATTCTGGTTTGTTTTCAAAACACCAATTCACAATGAAAAACAGAAGTGAAGAAAAACATTGTTTGGAAGAAGCAATGTTTCATTAAACCATTCGCTGAATTAGAAATCAATAACCTTTAGATGACTGATTCTATTTCATGGATCGGTCACCGCAGTGATTGATCTAATTTAATATTTAGACTTTATGTTGACGTTAACGGCAGTACCAATTATGTTGATCAAATTATGTATTTTGACTTACCAAGAATGGGGTCTCAAAAATTACTTAAAAGATTAGTTTTAGTGTTTAAACTATCCGTTTAAAAGTCAATCTCTATTTGAATAGCATTAACGGCGATCTTTATTGTTCACGAATAAAAAGCTGTCAATGGCGGGCCCACGTGGTTCACTATAGCATGTAGCTTACTGCTAACTCACGTGGCGCTGCTTAAAGTTGCCCTGGATCATTTATTAAACATCAAACAATGGAAAACTGTCGGATTGAGTAACTCAGGTTGCAGGTGTTGTGCAGCAGATAGGTAGGATTTGGCTATGAATAATTATGAATAATTGCTTAGGGCAATTATTAATAAGAATAATAATTTTATGTAAAAATTACCAAGTTTAGGGGCACCATCCTGTTGGATTCCAGGAACATTTATATATATATAGCCAAATTGTTCAGTCTCAGTTTATGTTTATGTTTACCAGCCTGATAAAGCTGAGATAATTAAACAATAGGTGAAGGAATAAGTTCTTACGCTGTGGACATTAATTGTACGCATCACTCAAAGTAATCCCAGACAACTTCTCTTTAAGTTAAAGGGACTTTATTTAGAAAATAGAAAATCCCATCTATTCTAAAGCAAGAATAAAGCAAAATTACTACAGATCTTAGACAATAATAATAGGTGAACATTAAACACAATTAACATGAAATGAAATCAGTGAGACAGCTGAGGTTTGGGTCAGAAAAGGAGGGGGGCCCTCACTCCAGGGAGCCCAAGTCACAGATAGCCTGTGGGACAATGTCATAAATCTCAGCTCTGTGCCAAGATGGAGGACAGCACATGGAGTCTAAGAAAGAGTCATAAAACGAGCTTTGGCTAAAGGAGCACATGGGGAAAGCGTCCATGTGGTAGGCCTCTGCTTTAGCGACAGACCAAAGACAATGGAGTTAAACTTTTCAGCTAAGACCAGCTAACGCAGGCCGGACCGAGCCCGACTCTGCCGATGGAGTGATCAGAGAGAGAGAGAGAGAGTAAAGGAGAGGAGGGAAAAGGAAAGAAAGGCGTGATCTGCTCAGGATAAAACAAACAGTTTCAAATAGCAATTTCAGCTCAGACTTATACGTGCGACGACGCAAAAATGAGCAAACAGGTACAGCGCTTAAAAACACTTTAAACAACAATGAACGAGATCTAACTCATTAAAACTCTATTTTCTCTATTTATCTCCGCCCAGAGACAATATTAGTATAAATGAACCGGTTCAGTCCTACTTTTCCTTGAAGGAGGTCCAGTCCACTAGGAGGAGAGCAAATTGTGTCCGTGGTTGAGCAAGAAAGGGAAGAGTTATAAAAAAAACCTGTACAGGATTTAAAGACCGTGTGGCCCAAATGCAGACTGGGCCTGCAGGTCAACGTCTAACGAACTGTCTTTGAACAGTTCTGATATAACCCAGCTGGATACACCAACAGCAAAAAGGGCACTTCGAAGCATTGAAATGAGTTCTTCCCCGGTCCAGCGGGTCAGAACAAAAGAGAATCTTCACCGGTGAGATGTCCTCTGTTCAGCAGTAGTTCATCCAAGAACTTCTAGCTGGAGAACCATTCAAAATGGGCGCAACTACTCTTATAGCCCCCTTTGGCCATGATGTCATCGCTGATGTCACCGTGGGTGGTCATGGACCAATAGGAGTGTGTTGGGGGTCACTGCTAGGATTGCTGGGAAATGTGGTCTGCTCAGTCCATCTTTGAAATAGCACCCAGACATCCAAAAGTCTGTTCAGTTCATCTTATGGGAAATGCAATCACAACACAGGATACAAAACAACTTTCCATCGTAAACCTCGAAAATCACTGTTTAAACCTCCAGGCCGACCGGCCTGTTTGTACCCGAACAATAAATGAAATCTTACACAAAGTAACAAATCACAGTGGAAATAAACAACCCTTAAATCGTGTTTAAACTAACCTAATCTCGCCTCTGCCCAGACAGACCTTATTGAACGGTTAAAGTTCTCCAAGACACTCCGTGGATGATGGGCGAAGCTAACACAACGTTAGCCCGCAGGCTAGCCACAGCTACGGTCCGTTAGCAGTGGGAGGAAAATAGCTGTCGAATCGAGGGTAGCATTAGCTTGGAACGTCTTTTCGTCCTCTTCGGCTTGCTAAACGGCGATCAGCTGCACCTCATTTCACTGACACAGTACCTTCTCTGCAGGTTCAAGATAACATTATCCCAGGCTTTGTCGCGGTGGGGTAATGCTCCAGTCTCGACGCGGTTCTGCGGCATTCGGCAGCTTGTTAGCGGTTCGCTCCACACGGCAGCATCTGTTCAGAAAGCAGGGCTCAGGGCGGAACAGTGGGGTTTATCTCAAAACAAATTGGGCTGCGATTCACCTGATTGATCAGCAGTATTGTCGTCTTTGGAGTGAGTTCCTCCCAGAACTCGCGTCTTTTCCCTCGCCAGCGAAGGAAGGATTGGATCTCTCCTGGCGCTGTTTGGCTGAACGCCAGAACTGGAGAGGGCGTGAAAATCTGTGGCGGTGCCTTATATAACCTCTGGTCCTCTTCTTCTCCTGTCGGAGCTAGAATGTGGGTTAGCGCCACCCAATGGCTGTGTGTCCGCTGTCGGCTTTTCTCACAATGTGCTCTGCAACTCACTTCCTGCTCAGAGAGGCGGGGGCGCCGAACTCCAAAACCCCAGCGGAATCTGTTTCAAAATAAGACCCAGAGCTGAGAGACAAAGAGTTACAAAAAACACACACAATCAGATATCTGATGTTAAAAAGACGCACCTGCAGATGGGAGTCAGACAAGATCTGACTGACTCGTTCTCTTACAAGGCTGTACCATTTTTATTTCAAGAAGAACAAAGAACATATCACGTGACTCCTCTCTCCTCCTTCTACATCTTGACAGGTCATTTATTTTCTCCAGGTCTCTTGACCTTACTATGAACTGGGTGATAACATGACTTAGAGTTATAGCTGATCCTCCCTGCTTTCAGTTCATATCTTTACTCAAGAGTTTGTTTACTTAAAACCTTCAACCCTATAAAATACTGGTAACAGAGTCATGTTTTACTACCCTGAATAATATAAACAGGCCTATTACTTCTAAAGCTTAAAAAAGATATAATTAACACATATGTACTGCATAATAAAAATAGCCTCAAAAAAGTAGAATACAACAAATCCCTCTTTCAATCTATTTTTCAAATAGATTGACCACTCCTCTGTACTTCCCCATCAGGCTCCATGTGAGCTATTAACAGATATTGACCTTGCACATTATCACCAACAGCTTTTTCAATACACTTTGTGAGCAAAGAACGTATACAAGGAATACAACAACATCCACATAACACCATAGTTGACACAAATACTGCTAAAGAAACCATTATATACATTGCCAGAGTCTTCCCTTTACCAAACATATTATTTAACAAATTTGTCCCTCTTTCCAACCTGATCATTCACAATGAGAAGAGTGTCTGTTTTTTTTATCCTTACCTTTAAGCAATATTTTTTTAATTTATTATTATTGTTTTTTATGTTTTAACCTAATTCTCAATATTCTTTTAGTAAAAGCAAACTCTAGCAATTGTCACCAACCCTAAAAACATCCTACAAAAACCACATCATAATGAAAAAAGAATAAGTAAAACAAAAATTAGTAGTCAGTCAACCTGATTATACTTTAAACACTCCTTAAAATGTTTTATCTTATTACTAAAAAAGTTTTATAAAACCATAAATACTGAATATAAAGAAGAAAATCTTACAAATAGACTACTTAAAAATTATTTGACACCCTCTTAGGCAGTGTCTAGCAATCTGCACCTGTAAATAAAAATCGGTTAGACAACCTGTAAAATACAAGAAAAATTATTAGTAAGTGTTCAGTCTTTATTATTTTGTTCTCTAGTCTTCTCTCTTGTTTATTTCTCTGGCAGCAGGTGGCTACCAGAGTGATGAAAAGATTCAGTACAGTGGAGTCTTTATTTTCCCAAAGTTACTGTCTTTTCTGCAGATCGCCCTCACTGAAATGACAGTTACTTCATTAACTGAACATTTCCCCCAGTAAACACAAATGCACAGACAGGCCCCGCCTCCAATAGCTTCCCCCACCGATTGTGAGGTGGTCAAAACCTGCTGTGAAATGTGTTTGATTTCTTGCGATCTCTTCTCTTCGGTACAATCCCTCTTCGAGAAAAGCAAGTCCAAATTGCTTATCTCGCCCAATTTTGTTGCACATATAGATTACACTGGATGATCACAGCAACTTCAACCAATCTTCTGGGTGGGTCAGGCCCCGCCTCCTGGCTTCGGCAGTCGACACCGCCTGGTCAGAACCGACACCACCCGCTGCAAAGAGATTCTCCCAGGTCAGCAGAGAGCTGCTGCAGCGTGAGGGACAGGAGAGGGGTCGGAAGGAAAAAGGAGACCAGGCCCTTCAGATGCTGATGATCACTGCGAGGGTCCGGGTCAGGATGCGATGACACCTGTGGTTCTCTGCCAGCTGTAAATTTAAAGTTGAATTAGACCGCTCGATGACGCCCTATTTCCCCACGCGTCAACGGTGTCAGCCTTGCTGTGACCCCAGTAGCAGTAACAAAACTGCTCTCCTCCACTGTGGTAATTCATAATGTATAACAGAAAACCCGTAGTTCGAATCAGTGTAAATCATGACGTCTTTATCTCTTCTCCATTTGCATGCTTCAATAAGAGCCCTTATCTCAGCACGCTGTGCGCTCTGCTTGCCGTCCAGCTTCCCTGACACGACAGTATGTAGTGAATCTCCATTCTGCTCAACAACTGCAAAACCTGATTTTAACTGGCCCTGTCCATCTCTAAAAACAACAACCATCTGTATAGAGCACAAAACCTGTAGGTAAAGTATCAGACCGTAAATCAGAACGTATTTTTTGAGCAACAGAATTCAGCCTGACACAGTCATGCTGCTCCCCAGAGGCGGTGATTTGTTCAGCCATGTTTATTCCTTCATGCGTAAAAATAATGTTTGGTGCCTCCAAAACTCTGCTAATCCGCTGCTGACGCAAAGTAACAATGTGTGAAGTTTTCTCCACTAGGTGTGTAATTCCTGCTGCATGTCTCGTGCAAGGTGGCTGTCTCATTTCAATAGCTTGCAGCTTTATGCTAAGATACATAAGAATGTATCTCTGACCACCTTTTTTCTGAAACAAAATCTCATTAACCACCCCATCTGTTTCTGATGTGTTAAGAAAAAATGGACATGTATAGTCAGGAGTGGCTAAATCAGCTGCTTGTGCTAGAGCCTGTTTCAACTTAATAAATGCCTCCTCAGCCGGTATGTCCCATTCTAATTTAGCATGCAGATTTTTTATACCATGAGCATTTACAAGAGCCCTGAGTGGTGTGGTAAGGTTTGTGTAATTAGGCACATAATGTCTGGAAAAATTTGTCAGTCCCAGAAATGACAGCATTGATTTAACAGTGAGAGGTTTAGAATGGGCCAAAATAGCATTCTTGTGGGTGTCCGTCAGCCCAGCGCCTTGAGCGGTCACCCTTCGCCCCAGGAACTGGACTTCCTGCCTGACCAACTGTCTGCAATACCTTCCTCAGCCTGAGGTTTATGTGGGTACTGAGAACGCCAGATTGGATCAGAATGTTTCATCTCAAATGTGATGGGTGTGGTTTGCACTATACCAACATCAGTGGGACCATCTGACCACAAAGAGTCAGGCACGACCTTTAAGGCCTCCACTGCATCAGGATGATCTGTTTTTTCTCTGCCATGATTTCTAGAAAGCTGCAAATGTTCCAGAATGGTAGTATCAGAGAGCTGCGTGTCTATTTTGTACATCTGAGTAGAAGGAGAAAAAGAGACTGAAGATATCTGGGTGGGAACCCAATCCTTTAATTCAACTCCCCTTTTAACCATTCCCCCCAAATCTTTAGCTTGATGTTTCGGATGCAACAAAAGCGATATGTGTGGAAGCGCTTCAGCTTCCATCATATACCATTTATGCTGCTCTGAAGTCAGACGAGCATACAGTGCCACACCCTCTTTTCCCACAAAGCATGGACCCGAAGCCACAGACCAACTTTGGCCTTCAAGTTCTGTTTCAAATTGTTCCTGGTATAAGGTAGGATCGCCCCTCTCATAAAGGAAGGTCACATGGAAAGGATCAGGCGGTAGAATAAAAGGCTGGAGTTCAAGCAGCCAAGGCTTCCAGCATCTCAGAAAGTCAGCCGCAGAAGATTCATGTGCAGACATCGTAGTCAATCTGGCCCAGAAAATATCAGCCACTTGTGAAGTGTCATCCTTCAGCAAAAATTGACCACTCATGGTGTCACAGCAATGCGTACGTCCATTCGGAAAAGTCACCATAAGTCCATCAGGGGTACATAGAATAGTAGCACCAAGTTTGATAAGCAGATCTCTGCCTAACAAATTGACAGGCGTGGTTTGAGCAATGACAAAAGGATGTGATAGTCTTTGATCACCCACTGAAACAGGCAATGGTTGAGTTATAGGGAGAGTCATTGGAGCCCCAGAGATTCCGATCACAGACACTGTGTTCCCAGAAAAATTGACGTCTGGTAAAAATCTGTCCAATGTGCTGAAAGTAGCACCAGTGTCCACAAGGAAAGGCAATGAATGTCCATGTACGTCTATTGTGAGCATCGGATCCCCCTTTGTCCTGCTCACTAAGGTACTCTGTGGGCATTGTCAATACTGAGGCCCACTCTGTCCCCCTGGATAGGAGGGAGGAGCCATATGCTGATTCGGAGCCATATGTAGAGGTGGCTGACCGGGAGGTATAGCGCCCCCTTGTGGGTGTGGGCACTCCCTCACCCAGTGTTCATTGGAGCCACAAC
This sequence comes from Valencia hispanica, assembly GCA_963556495.2. Classification (NCBI taxonomy): domain Eukaryota; kingdom Metazoa; phylum Chordata; class Actinopteri; order Cyprinodontiformes; family Valenciidae; genus Valencia; species Valencia hispanica. Next base: position 51,746,752 of record OY747709.1, on the reverse strand, counting down.
TGTGACAACCGTTAGCACCCGGCTGCCCTCTCCCCATGCCTCTAAAATCCCCAAACCTGGCCCTGCCACGGGGCTGCCATGTCCTATAAGGAGCAGTAAATGGCAGATTCGGCGCAGCTCCAGCATACATCACAGGAAAAGAAGGCAGCACTGTCCCTGATCCAACAGTAGGTGCTGCTTCAGCCACCATCTGTTTCACTTTCTTAGACTGATACAACTCAGTCAATTTATTCTGAGCCTCTTTTAACTGTAGTTTTAACAAAGCAGTCTCCATTTTCTTATTCTCCTCAGCGTCCTTTAATGCAGAATCTTGCACGTCTTGTAAATAATATGTTACGTGTCTTTCCCATGTAGGCTGATCATAAATGTGTGAATCAGGATTCCGTTTCATTAATGTAGCAACAGACTCTGGCATGCCTGCTAAAACTGCTTCTCTAAACCAAATCCGATTATTTCCCGGATCTCGAGGGTGTTCTCCAGTAACTGCAAGCCATTTATCTTTACATTTTGCTATATGTTCTGCAGGAGTAACATCAGTTGACCAGGGAAATTTCAAAATTTTAGACGCAGGCGGAGTAGGATATTTTCTTCTGACCCACTCGGCGAGCTCATATGCATGATGTGTGAATGGGACTTCATCAAGTACACCTGCTAACTGGCACTGGAGCATCATCTCATTATAATCTGTCAATGTCAACATTCTACCCATAATAGCTTTCCAATCCCCCACCGCTAGGGTTTGCCCTGAAGTCAACTGATTTAATTTATTTATCCAACAGTTTCCTCCACCAGTCAAAGCAGGGAGTTGCAGAATGATGGCAGACATGTCAGCCATCTTCCATGGCTTGTAAATCACCGAACCATCTGAAGCACCCACTAAAGGAAGCATTAAATCAGGGCCTCCACTTGCCCCCAGTGACACCTGAGATCTGGTATTCTTAAATGGTCCTTCACTCCCCTTGTCTCCCAACGTCTGCATATTTTTTACCTGTAAAACTGTCGTACATTCATCACGTTGACTGGGGCTGGGATCTTTTGAAAGGTCTGTAGCTTGACCCCTTACCACAGATGCTAATCTTTCCTGATTCTGCAGCAGTCCATCTATTTGTAGCTGAACTTTAGTTAACCTGTGTTCGTGCTCCATCATCTCATCCATCAATTTAGCATTATACGCCAAAAACAATTTATCGGTGTCTTGTTCTACTAATTTTAATAGCTGTCGTTTTTCCTCCCCAGTGTGTTCTACAACCCCTTTACCGGTGACTTCAAAACGCAATTTATAATCTTGTCCATCATCTTTTACCTTTAAATCACCCTGTGGTTTTTTAGTCAATGGTTCATGAGCTACAGACCTCTGTGGGAGGCCACTCCAGTGCAACACTGCACTGCTTGAAGGAAGGGGGGGAGTAATGCCCACCGGGGGTGGCTCACAAAGAGATGGTGAACTCGGTGCGTCACCCTGCGTGTTTTGAAGTATAATCTGGCCATTGTCTGTCTCCAAGCCCCATGAAATATGTGTTTGACCAGAGGTCGTCAATATGGGGTACATAGGTTGATATGGGGGAGGGATATGGTCTGCCGAAAAACTATTTTCTGCAGTAACACACAAATGATCAATACCCTGTCCTGCTAAACCCCATGTTTTCCACATTTTCTCAGCTTTTAAGTGTCTCATTTTAGCACCAGTGATGCTCTTTGCTGTTTTAGCTTTATCTGCATAACGTTTCCCTTCCTCAAAACACATTTGTGACAAACTTCTTTTGTTGTCTCCTCGGGCACCATGACGAGCCCACATGGCCGTCATAAGGCCCTGGAATTGGTTTTTATCTTCTTTACCGGGCTTATCAACTAAAACAGAATATAATTTAGAAATGTATATTAACAATTGGGCATCTAAAGTACGCCAGTTTCGTCCCTGTGGAGCAGGAAGTAATTTATATTCGGCTGCCATTGAATATTCGTAACAAAAATCCAAAATGGATTAAAAAAAAAAAAAAAAAAAAATAGGTTATTTGTATTAACTCTATAAATTATTTATTTTAATTGATAAACTATCAATTTGTAGGCCCAAATTTATCCCAATATTAATGCAATTAACAGTAAAGGCAGGCACAGTTTTTATTTATTTAATTTATTTCTTTTTTTTGTGAAGGAGTTTATATATTATTTATCCATGCAACATTAACCTTAATAATGTTTTAGGCAAAGCCGAAACGAAGGAAAGCTAAAAAGGTTTATAACGCACTGTTTATCTTATCATTAATTTATTTATATACGGAGATTATTGCCGTTTCATCTAAAAATCAAAGTATTCCTAATAGGGTTTGGGGTTGAGGGTTTGGGGTTTGGTGAAACACACGAAAAATAGAATTCTCCCAATATAAGGCAATTTTTATTTATCATTAAAACATATACCGAAAGAAATACGTTTAAAACTCGCTTTGCAACACAAAATCGTCAACAGTTTGCTCCAAAAAAAAAAACTCCGCCGGACTGACAGATCAAAGTCCGGCCCAATAAAACTTCCCTGTCACACCGCGGAATGAATACGCCGGTGCACAGATGGCTAATTCTGCACTACGATGCTAAACCTAACAAAACGTACTCATAAGTTAACCAACCAAGAACAAAATGCCTCCAACAAAACCACACTTCGCCATCAATACTCGAATGACTGTTTAACCGAGCCAAATAAATACAGTTCGGAAGCTAAGCTACCAAAGATTAGCTGTCATCATGAGCAACCTAGCTCAACCGGAAGCCAAACGTGACCGCTCCGTTATCATAAAAAAGTTATTTTATATATATTCTATAGAGTTTACTACCAGTTATCCATAATAACAGTCCTATATATATGTGTGTTAGACAATGCTTTAGACGTGTTTACGTAGTTGCACAAGGTTGAACGCCTTTATTTCCAGGCGAAACTCATCCAAACTGTGCGTTAGCCGTAAGCTAACTTATGGTGGTACTTTAGCTGACTGAAAATGATATTCCCTTATTCCTCTACAATGTCAAGCTTCTACGCTTATTGTCTGTACAAGCAGCGCGGACATTGTCTAGGCGTTTAAGATTCGCAGAGGAATTATGGTTTTAGATTCAGTCGGTTAGTTCCCCTAAATGAGAAGTTTATATGCGGCCGGAGTGCAGGAAGCTACCTGGTAGCTACTTTTCCGTCACCGCGACTTCTCCAATCACACACACATTCATCCGAGAGAAAGAAAGAACAACAATTTTCACAGTCTCATCAAACACTAACCTCTACCGGAGCCACCTAAAGCCGGACCTTTAAACACAATCCAATTCACGTGGCTCAATCGTGCGTTTGGAAGATACGCCAGCCTCTCCAAGGTAATCCGTCTCGACACAGAGAGCGCCCAGGCTCTGACTGGTGTCTACCTGTCCGTTTGTCAGCCCGGGAGATTCCAACAGCGTCCCATCGGAAGTGAGCGGCCAACTCTCAAGCCCCCTGGTCCGTACTTTGGTCGACCCTCAACCGAAAAAACAACACGTCAACATTAAATGGAGAACGTTTAAATCGATCAATACCTATTAATTTGGTGTTAGCGCTTTTTCAGATTGATACAAAACCACCCGGGTGTTGATTAGCAAGGATCAATCCAGTCGCTCTCCGATTCTCTGTTGAACTCAAAGAAAAAACACAAAATCACTACAATTGCCACAAACACCTGTATCAATCAGTTATGCCACACTCATTACTCACACTCAATCTCTCCCAGCCCTGAGAAAACTCAAAACCAAATCAAATGCCCGCATCCTCCACCATATTGTCGGCTTTTCTCACAATGTGCTCTGCAACTCACTTCCTGCTCAGAGAGGCGGGGGCGCCGAACTCCAAAACCCCAGCGGAATCTGTTTCAAAATAAGACCCAGAGCTGAGAGACAAAGAGTTACAAAAAACACACACAATCAGATATCTGATGTTAAAAAGACGCACCTGCAGATGGGAGTCAGACAAGATCTGACTGACTCGTTCTCTTACAAGGCTGTACCATTTTTATTTCAAGAAGAACAAAGAACATATCACGTGACTCCTCTCTCCTTCTTCTACATCTTGACAGGTCATTTATTTTCTCCAGGTCTCTTGACCTTACTATGAACTGGGTGATAACATGACTTAGAGTTATAGCTGATCCTCCCTGCTTTCAGTTCATATCTTTACTCAAGAGTTTGTTTACTTAAAACCTTCAACCCTATAAAATACTGGTAACAGAGTCATGTTTTACTACCCTGAATAATATAAACAGGCCTATTACTTCTAAAGCTTAAAAAAGATATAATTAACACATATGTACTGCATAATAAAAATAGCCTCAAAAAAGTAGAATACAACACCGCCTAACCTCTACATCTAGGAGTTTCTACAAATGTATCATCAGGTCCTTCTTGTAACCTAGGCGACAGCTTGAAATCTTTTAGACTAGTGGTCTTCAACGCTGGTCCTCGAGATCTACTGTCCTACAGGTTTTAGAGTCGGATGTGTTGGAGTAGGGATGCATCAAAAACCTGCAGGACAGTAGATCTCGAAGGCCAGGGTTGGAGACCACTGTTCTAAACCAAATAAATCTTCACAAGAAATTAAAAGGTGTTGGTAGCTGCTTTCGGATATCTGAGGTGCAGTGAATAGATTACCCAAACATCACCAGGAAGGCATCAGCAAATAGGGGAAAGCAGACTATGATGTCACTTTCAATGACAATGATGACATCAGTCTCTAGCCAACCTGACTGGGGTGTCTACCGCAATCAACTCCTGTCTTCTAAACATCTGTTCACTGACTAATAAAGAACATCTCATCAAAGATTTCTCCTCTGACCGGAAGTTTTGACTTTTTCTGCTTAACTGAAACTTGGCAACAACCTGATGACTTTTCCCTAGCTGAGGGATTCTACTACTCTGGAATTTATTTACTTTTCGAAACCTCACTGCTCAGGTTGCAGGGGTAGTTTTGAGCTAACTTTTTGTTAACACTTCAAAGTCCTGCGAGTGAATACCTTTAGTTCTTTATGGCCCGTTCACACTGCCCAAAACGTCAATGACCAGAACGGCAAGACTACATGTTAACTCTATGGTTGAGGTCGTCAGAATCTCAGCAGTGCTTTGTGTGCTTTGGACGTGGCAATTTTTGAAACTTTTGCTGCTTTCCAAGCGGCAAAAGCGGCAAAAGTGGCAAAAGCCAGCAACGCAGAAGTTGAGCTAGATGAACTTTCGTCGCCGTCGCCTGAGCGTCAATGTATCAGAGCATCTCACTGTAGCAACGTAATTAAGTTAAACAAGAGATGAGGACAGGCCAATGATATTGTCTGCTAAGCCTGCTCTATTTTTTAAAATATGTTGTCAGAGAAAATCAATGGTGAGTAGGCTAGCAAATGCAGATTTTAGAAACCAGAAGTAACACTAACCGAAGACAGATGAACAGGCACTCTTCAGGAGGAATAGAGCGCCTGTAGTTGGTGTCCTGGTAGGTGATGTGAGCACTGATGCGGGCCAGGAGGTCGTCAAACTGGGCGTGGGACAGAGGAAAGTACCGCTGAAAGCGAACCTCATCCATATGCAGCTCCTGGAGCAAATTGTTAAACTCTCCAAACTCAGAACGCCTCTCAAGAATGGGGTGTATCCACAAAAGGTGCTAATGCGGCCGACACGACTATATTGTCTAGCTTAAGTTAGCAAATAAAGCCAAGCCACTCTCTCGATATGATCCACCATTGTTTAAAACATCCGGCAACAGAGGAAGCCCCGCTCACGCTCTCTTTTTTTGCTCAGCAAATGGCGGGCTTCGCAAGCTTCAGGCTTGAAAATGTATAGGCTTCAAACTAGTCACTTTGTGAGCGTTTTTTGACGGCGACAAAGCGTGCTATGTGAAACCCGGCATTAGAGTGCCTTGCAAGTGAACTGTCTGGACCTGCTCCTGTTTATCACCCCCAAGCCAAATTCTGTCTTCCTCAGTGATTTGGCTAACTTACTAACCTACCTTTCATCCTCTCCAAATGTCATATTGATGGGAGATTTCAATATTCATATGGACAATTACCTTCTGCTCATCACAGACTTTTCCTCCTGTCCCGAGGGTTTGTAATTCAAACATTTTGTTGACTTTCCCACTCACTTGAAGGGCCATACCTTGGATTTGATCTGCTGCTCCAGTCTTACTCCCTCCCAACTAAACTTCCCATACCTGACCATTATGTTCTTTTATTTAATCTCCCTCTCTGTTGCTCTTCAACCAAGCCAACCCATCTTTTAACATCAAGAACATCAACATTAAAATCTATGTTGGTGAGTGCAAGCCTTTCATTTGTATTTTTAATGTTTTTGTTATTTTATTTTATTAGTAATAAAAAATGCTACGAATTAAAAAAATAAATTCTGATCCACTGCAATTTATGATGTAAATAACGTGGTGCGTGCAGCTGCGGCAACATCAATTGTTTTGCTGTTACATTTTCTCCAGAACAAATGGAAATACTGTTTGTTTTACTTTTTTTTTATCATCATTGAATTATTGGTTTCATTATCACCTAGTTGGTGTCTTAAATGAAATGGCGACAATGTGCATTTTATTGGACAAACTTGTTTACATTCACATATAATTTGGAGTTGTTAAAACTTTGTTGAGTAATATTTTCAAAATCGGCTTTTATTTTTGAGATTTGAAAGTATCTGTGATCTTAGTTTTCTACTTTCAATTGTGAATGCGAACGTATTGTTTTTTAATGCTCCATAAATTAAGTGTCTGTGTGTATGTGTGATTCTGTATAGATTCTTGAGCCGTGGTGTCATATTGATGGTATTATGAGGTGTATTAATTTAGGTTGGACTAAGTAGGATATCACTGAAGTCCTAGGGTGGGGAAATGTACGGCCCGCCACTGCTATTGAGCGTACTCTATCAAGAACAATTCATCCTATAGATGTGATATTTCAACATACGACTCAAAAAAAGAGAGGTAAAACCAGTCATTAGTACTCTTGTGAGGTTCAGGCCAAAGTCCAAAAAGGAAAGTAGAAGGTGTTCTGGAAACGCTGGCTAGATCATGGAACACATACAGTAGGGAATCTCTTTTGCATATTTATGTCATTACGTGAACTAGTTAAAAAATATAACCTACGAGAGAAAATTGATTTTCAGAAATAGCTGCAAAGAAACTAGATTGTTGAAAAGTTTCAGTCAGGTAGAATAGGCAACAAAATTATTATCGGTAAAAGCCCTCTCGTTCATAAAACTATGTTCTAAAAACTCAATTTATCTAACTAGTGACATTTAAGACAGTCTTGGGAAAATCTTGTAGGGAAACCAAACAGGTTTTTCAAAATTTGAATTAATTCAGTGGGCACCTAACTTCATCTCAAGTGGGAATGTCCTCTTGTTAGTCCATTCTGGCAGGATTTAAAACACGTCAGAGTATTGAGCAGTCACCACTCTTTGTGTTAATCTGCCAGAAAACATGGAGACAAACAACATTACCAAAATACGGCTAGGTTGTAACGGTTCGAGTAACATCGGCTGCAAGGATCATACTGAGTCATTGGAGCTACTCAACCAATACTGAAGGGGTGAAACCTTTGAATGACTACATTATATGAGGGCATGCTAACTTGTGCAAGCATCAGGATGCTGGAATAACTGAGTCATTTAACCATCAAGTCGTTGCCTGTCTCCTTTGTCATAAACGTTTTCAATAACAATATTAAATTCGGTGCACAAGTTTAAATTTGCTGGAAATGTGGTGAAAACTGTCGATACAGACTTCAGTAACTATACTGTTTTGACAATATTACCCCTTAAAGTCATTGAATTCAAGTTCTCCAATCAATTGAATGGCCACAGGTGTACAAAGCTCAGTGCCTAAGTATGATGACTACTTCTCTAAACCTTGGCTTGACCTCAGGTGCTCAGTGAATTATGAAATCCAAAATGTTTCTGGCACAACTTCCTCATATCCCGATGTGCATTGGGAGAGTCTAAGATCTGATAAGTTGAAGACACCAGCAACACTTGAAGTGCTAAAAAAGAATTTTATTAGTAGTTACTAGTAGTTTTTTTCACTTTCCTTCCCAACAAAAACTGTGTAGCCCCAGCCTGATGTGACTTTTATGGGCAACCTGTGATGCTATCATGTTAATATTGTTGGGGTTGACTCAGCATAAGCTATAAATGTCTGGTTTCTCTGAGCATCAATAATTATGATCAATAACTTAATATTAATATAATTATTGATGAAGTTCAAGTTTAATCTTTTTATTAAAGATAATCGGGGCACCAATCTCTAATTAGAGATCATTTCGATACCAGACAATCAGTCTCTTCTGAAAAGTTGAGCTCTTCCGCTGGGACATCATAAACTATACACACAGTGATGAAAAACAGGAAACTTCTCTTTAAACTAAGGGAGTTCTTTCCTGATCCAGCAGGTTTGAACAAAAAAGGGGAAAGTTTGCTAGCAGTTCAAATGAGCGTCTCCTTACAGCTCCGGGAGCCGGAACAAAAGACGATGATTTTAGTTTTTGTGCCCCCTTTATCAACTCTGTGATGTCATCACTGGCCACAGACCAATAAGAATGGGTTGAGGGCGGCGCAAAGGATGCTGGGAGATGCAGTTCGTTCAGTAATAGACGATAGGGTTCAACAATATGGACCAAAATTTCCAACCCTTGTTGAATCTATGCCAAAATTAAGGCAGTTCTGAGGGAAAAGGGCAGGTGTCCAACCCAGCAGTATAGGTCATCGGGTTACAAGCTGAAAATTACCCATGGCATGGACATCTCAGGATCTGATATCTCACAATCACCTTCTAAACGCATAACAGACAGACTGAATTGCAGTTACATCTTGGGTGGGCAGGAACCTTTTACCTAGTAAACCAGTTTCCCTAATCAGTGAGTGTACATGCATGGCAAGGCAAGGCAGTTTTATTTGCATAGCACAGTTTCAACAACAAGGTAATTCAAGGTGCTTCACATGATTAGGGGATAAAATACAAAATAGCAGTAAAACACAAAGCATATAAAGTAAAAACCGCAATAAAGCAAGAAGCACACAAAAAACATTTGATAGAAACATTACTTAAAGGCAGCTCTAAATAGATATATAAAATAGAAATAAATAGTATAATAATAGTGAACGCTATTGCAGTAATCAATCCTACTAAAGATAAACGTATGGATGATTTTTTCGAGGTCCTGTTGCGACATCGGTCCTTTAATCTTAGAAATGTTCTTCAGATGATAGAAGGCTGAGCCTTTATGTAACCCTGGAGGTTCAGGTCTGAGTCCAATACTACACCTAGATTTCAGGCCTGATCAGTAGTTTCTAGCTGTATTAACTGAAGCTGTGTGCTGACAATTAATCGTTCCTGTTTAGGTCCAAAAGTAATTACTTCTATTTTGTTTCTGTTCAGCTGGAGAAAGTTATGGCACATCCATTTATTTATTTGGTCAATGCATTTATTTAGGGTTTGAATGGGTTCACAGTCACCTGGTGACATTGTAATGTAGAGCTGAGTATCATCTGCATAGTTATGGTAGTTAATCTTATTGGTTGTTTTAATCTGGGCTAGTGGGAGCATGTAGATAATAAATAAGAGGTGCCCCAGGATGGAGCCCTGGGGAACCCCACATGTGATTTCTGTTTGTTCTGCTGAAAAATTTCCTATTGAAACAAAGAAGTCCCTGTTCTTTAGGTAAGACTCGAAACAGGCAAGTACTGTACCAGAGAGTCCGACCCAGCTCTCCAGTCGTTCCAATAATACATCATGATCAACAGTGTCAAATGCTGGACTGAGGTCCAACAGAAACAGCACTGTAGTTCTACCACAGTCTGTATTTATGCGGATGTCATTGAAAACTTTGACGAGGGCAGTCTCAGTGCTGTGGTGAGCACGGAAACCGGACTGAAAAACATCAAAGCTGTTGGTCATTGTTAGGAAGCTATTTGACTGCTGAAACAGCTTTTTCAGTATTTTTTCTGATGAATTGAAGATTAGAGATCGGCCCGTAGTTCTGCATTAACATGTCCAGATTTTTCTTCTTTAGCAGTGGTTTAATAACTGCTGTTTTTAATGCCTGGGGTAAGACACCTGACAGGAGCGATGAGTTCACTATTTGAATGAGATCAGACCCAATGACAAGGAAAACTTTCTTAAGGAAAGCTGTTGGTAGGATATCAAGACAGCAAGAGGAGGAACTTAATTGGTTAATGATTTCTTCAAAGTTTTTTCTGTTTAATTTATAGAATTCTGACCTTTTTTCTACATTGGTGTTAGCTGGGTAAAACATTGGTAGTCGACTGGATGCTGCGGTACAGACCGACCGTCTAATTGTTAGAATCTTTTCAGTGAAAAAGCTGGCAAATTCATTGCAGGCCCTGGTCGAGTTTAGTTCAGGGGCTACTGTCACTGGAGGATTAGTTAGTCTTTCCACTGTTGCAAACGGAGTCCGAGCATTATTAATGTTTCTGTTGATGATTTAAGAGAAGAAAGATTCCCTAGTATCTTTGAAAGGTAAATGATATCAATTCATTCTCTCTTTGTAGATCTCACAGTGAACCTGGAGTCAAGTTTTCCGCCATTTTCTCTTGTCTCGTCGACACCCCCTTTTTTCACTACATACCAGTGGATGGCTTGTCCACAGACACTTCTTTCTACCTGAGACTACTTTCACTTTAGTTGGAGCAATGGAATCCATGATGTCTGAGATTTTCGCAAATAAATTATTTACCAGCTTATTTACTGAGTTGGGGTTGGGAGATGAGGGGGGTGTGGTGGAAGGGTAAATACGTTTAAAGGTTTCCACTGAACTGTCCCGTAGAAAACGCTTTTTTACAGTTATCTCACTGTGGCTAGATATTTTAGCAGAGATGGTACTTTCAAAGAAAACACAGAAATGGTCAGGTAATGCAATATTAATTACCGAGATGTCAGATATATTTAAACCTTTGGTGATAATTAAGTCCAGAGTGTGTCCTTGATTGTGTGTTGGTTGGTTGTTTGACATGCTGGGTCAGGCCGAAGTTGTCAAGAGTGTCACTTTATGTGTTTGCTAGTCTACCCTGGTGGTTGTCAATATGGATGTTGAAGTCCCCCAAAATGATTAATTGGTCATAATTTATACATATTACGGAAAAAAAGGTTGCTGAAATCATTGAAGAAGTTAAGATTTAAGCTTTGGGGGTTTATATAAACTTAGAAATAGAGCTGTGTTTGGCTCATTTATCTGGGTGACCAATGTTTATTCGTGTTCAGATGTCAATGGTGCACTCATTGGACAAAGATGGATGCTGTGGTATTGATTGCACTAACAGACTGTCCAAGAAGTCTGTGCTCCATTTTTATGGTAAGTAAAATTATATTTCCGCAGTGCATTTAAGATAACGCTGGTTGGTCAAAAATGGGTTGAAATGATCACAGTTATTCTTTACTTTACATATTGATTATTGAAACATGTTTCAATTAAAATTCACATGGTTTTAGTGAAAGTTATGGACAAGGCGTCAGTGATTTTATTTGACAGAATTATTGAATCTGCCTAGAAGGTAGCAGAGTCGCTCAACCGCGGTTTTCTGGCTAAAAGCGCCAGCCAACCTCTGTTGGCTTCGGTTAGCTCCGGATTAGCCCAGTTAGCTCGTAGCTACATCTGCTCAGTTTGATGGGTGTCAATCATCTGCACCCACCCTCACAGCCCCATGCTCAGCTCCACCTCTTTGCCCATTTTTTTGTATTTTCTGGTAGTGACGAGACACGCAACGCGACCAAGATGACGGTGGTGAGAACCGCCCATTGGGTTCAGCTGTTCAGAAACCTGCGGGGGAAGTCACGGAGGCTCCGTCCATATGGTCTATGGATAGAGGCAAAGGTGCCGAACACAGGTGCCACCGGACCCTCTGACCACCATCAGAAGGAAAGGCAGGTGAAATGTCTTGCCCAAGGACACAACGACCAAGACGGATGGAGCAGGGTCTGGTCTGGTATGGTATACATGAGAATGTTTACTAAATTTCTTCAATTAGGCCAGGATTTCTTTACAGTTCTAAAACATACAATCATTTAATCATGATAAGGGTTCCAATTAAAAGATCATAAAGAAAACAATTCATTTAAGCAGTTTCACAGAAAACCCGGAGCCTAGATTAAATTTCCCCTTTTGGTTGACATGTAATATTCAAATAGGTATGCTTTAAGTTTAGTGCTTTTCTTCTTTTTTTAAAAAAAAAAATGATGCCGACAGATGTCACATTTTAGGTTCCTTTGGCCTTTTCTATATAAATCGTGATCAGTCCCCCCCCCCCCGACTCTTTTACTTCATAGCTGCAATATTTCTCGTGTTCTCTGGTGCTTGTTTACAGCTTTGCATGGTTTAGACTCAGAGAAACCAGCCGAAGAATCTGATGCTACTTTTACTTTGAAATTTCCAAACATGCGTCGCTTAACAGATCCATCTCTCTCCTTCACAAGATGTATCTTTTTTGAACTACTCTATCACAGATGGTTTCTTGCATATTGTTTCTGTTTCCTCATGACGTGCAACTCATTTTTATCAGATTTTAGCATGATCAGGAATAAAGCTAAATTTGTTCTTTTATTCCAGTTGGGTGGCTGTGACAACTGGAATGATGCTGTATTACTTTTTGAACCTGTAATATTTTTAAATATTGCTCACCCTACATTGGGCCTGATCTTCCAATGGGTTGGAGCAGAATTTGCATCTTCTAAGGGAAACAAAAATCTGCCGTGGTTGAGCTAACATTACAAAAGAGGCAGTGTGCATTTTCATGCGTGTGTTTGCATATCGTCGTGTATAAATATGAAACTTCATGACAAACGCTCCTAATGGCCTATTTTAATAGTTTGCACGCCATATATACCTTCATACGCTCATTGAACACCGTCTCAGGACTAATGCAGAGGCTAACATCTACAGTCGTCCTTATTTCCACTATTAGGGGTACAGCCAATTAGCACCAGAGCATAATAGATGGCGCTCCTAGATTGGCTGCTTTGCAAATGCCAGCCAATAGTAAATCAAGTAACCTTATGGATAAAGCATTCCAGTTTCCAAAGCTGCATTATCTTTTCAATATTTCACATATGCGCTACGAAAAAATAAATAAATCAGTAAATAGATGGATTTTCCACAAATAACTTGGAATCAGTACCACAGAAGAAATCCAAGGTAGCGGTTTTGTGGCTAGCTACATTCATGTGCGATTTAATTGCGTTGATGCCCACTGAGGCACAGCAAGCTTCCAGCTTGTTTTTGGTCACAGGCTTCAGCCACTGCAACTACCCTACCCCCCATACCCTACCGTCAACTTCTTCTTGCCAAGAATCAGGAGATGTACACAATTCTTGGTAGTCACTTTGCTGCACTATAAATTAGCGCGGATACGTCGTGTCAGCAATGGCACCTCGAAAGTCCGTGAAGTCACGTGGCACAGAAGCCAAAGCAAACAGCCGACATAAAATGATGAAAAATTTGGCCTGACAACTGACCATAGGTTGTGGGTCTCATTTGTTGGTTTTCATCATAGACAATGAGAAGTTACCTGGTTTATATGATAGCAGTAATCATTTTCACAAGAACATTAAAAAGGAGGAGGCATGGACAGAAATATCTGCAGCATTGGGAGTGAATGGTGAGTTTATATTTATTAAAGCAGCGGTAAGCCTGGAATTTCTCTCGGTTTTATGTGTTCTTTTCTTATTTGGCCCTTCGTTCCTTTTTGTTTTTATGCGTGAAAACAAAAGATATTAGATAAGTAACTTTATTTGTAGTATTTATGAGGGACACTGTGGTGGTGGACAATGCTCCTTCTGTTCAGCTTCCAGCTGCTGCAAAACAATGCAAACATCTCTGAATAATTCCTGGAAGAAAAGGCTTTTAAACACACATCATTACAGTCCGATGTCCAGCCTGCTTATACTTTACCGCTACGTTAAGAGAAATTCTTAAATTACCACCAAATTAATAGGTATTGATCGATTTAAACGTTCTCCATTTAATGTTGACGTGTTGTTTTTTCGGTTGAGGGCCGACCGAAGTGCGGACCAGGGCTTGAGAGTTGGCCGCTCGCATCCGATGGGACGCTGTCGGAATCCTCTAGGGCTGGCAAGCGGAAGGGACGGCAGCAGGGCCTGGGTGCTCTCTGTGTCGAGACGGATTCCCTTGGAGAGGCCGGCGTATCTTCCAAACGCACGTTTGAGCCACGTGAATTGGATTGTGTTTAAAGGTCCGGCTTTAGGTGGCTCCGGTAGAGGTTAGTGTTTGATGAGATTGTAAAAATTGTTGTTCTTTCTTTCTTTTTAGTGTGAATGAGTGTGTGATTGGAGAAAGTGGAGGTTACGGAAGGAAAGGCTACCATGTAGCTTTTTGCATACCGGCCTCATATAAACTTCTCATTTAGGGGAACTAACCGACTAAATCTAAAACCATAATTCCTCTGCGAATCTTAAACGCCTAGACAATGCCCGCGCTTCTTGTATAGACAATAAGCGTAGAAGCTTGATATTGTAGAGGAATAAGGGAATATCATTTTCAGTCAGCTAAAGTACCACCATAAGTTAGCTTACGGCTAACATACAGTTTGGATGAGTTTCGCCTGGAAATAAAGGCGTTCAACCTTGTGCAACTACGTAAACACGTCTAAAGCATTGTCTAACACATATATATAGGACTGTTATTATGGATAACTGGTAGTAAACTTTTTAGAATATATATAAAATAACTTTTTTATGGTAACGGAGCGGTCACGTTTGGCTTCCGGTTGAGCTAGGTTGCTCATGATGACAGCTAATCTTTGGTAGCTTAGCTTCCGAACTGTATTTATTTGGCTCGGTTAAACAGTCATTCGAGTATTGATGGCGAAGTGTGGTTTTGTTGGAGGCATTTTGTTCTCGTCTTTGGTTGGTTTACTTATGAGTACGGTTTGTTAGGTTTAGCATCGTAGTGAAGAATTAGCCATCTGTGCACCGGCGTATTCATTCCGCGGTGTGACCCGGAAGTTTTATTGGGCCGGACTGACAGATCAATCTTGATCTGTCAGTCCGGCGGAGTTTTTTTTTTTTTTTGAGCAAACTGTTGACGATTTTGTGTTGCAAAGCGAGTTTTAAATGTATTTCTTTCGGTA
The DNA here is from genome assembly GCA_963556495.2 of Valencia hispanica. Classification (NCBI taxonomy): domain Eukaryota; kingdom Metazoa; phylum Chordata; class Actinopteri; order Cyprinodontiformes; family Valenciidae; genus Valencia; species Valencia hispanica. The sequence continues at coordinate 51,731,608 of OY747709.1, read as the reverse complement.
TATGTTTTAATGATAAATAAAGATTGCTTTATATTGGGAGAATTCTATTTCTTCGTGTGTTTCACCGAAGTGTGCGTCCCGAGTTTTGGCGCAGGCCGGACTCTATTAGGAATTCTTTGATTTTTAGATGAAACGGCAATAATCTCCGTATATAAATAAATTAATGATAAGATAAACAGTGCGTTATAAACCTTTTTAGCTTTCCTTCGTTTCGGCTTTGCCTAAAACATTATTAAGGTTAATGTTGCATGAATAAATAATATATAAACTCCTTCACTATAAAAAGAAATAAATGAAAATTAAATAAATAAAAACGGTGCCTGCCTTTACTGTTAACTGCATAAATATTGGGATAAATTTGGGCCTACGAATTGATAGTTTATCAATTAAAATAAATAATTTATAGAGTTAATACAAATAACCTACTTTGTTAAATTTTAATCCATTTTGGATTTTTGTTACGAATATTCAATGGCAGCCGAATATAAATTACTCCCTGCTCCACAGGGACAAAACTGGCGCACTTTAGATGCCCAATTGTTAATATACATTTCTAAATTATATTCTGTTTTAGTTGATAAGCCCGGTAAAAAAGATAAAAACCAGTTCCAGGGCCTTATGACGGCCATGTGGGCTCGTCATGGTGCCCGAGGATATGAGAAAAGGAGCCTGTCACAAATGTGTTTTGAGGAAGGAAAACGTTTTGCAGATAAAGCTAAAACAGCAAAGAGCATCACTGGTGCTAAAATGAGACACTTAAAAGCTGAGAAAATGTGGAAAACATGGGGTTTAACAGGACAGGGTATTGATCATTTGTGTGTTACTGCAGAAAATAGTTTTTCGGCAGACCATATTCCTCCTCCATATCAACCTATGTACCCCATATTGACGACCTCTGGTCAAACACATATTTCATGGGGCTTGGAGACAGACAATGGCCAGATTATACTTCAAAACACGCAGGGTGACGCACCGAGTTCACCATCTCTTTGTGAGCCACCCCCGGTGGGCATTACTCCCCCCCTTCCTTCAAGCAGTGCAGTGTTGCACTGGAGTGGCCTCCCACAGAGGTCTGTAGCCCATGAACCATTGACTAATAAACCACAGGGTGATTTAAAGGTAAAAGATGATGGACAAGATTATAAATTGCGTTTTGAAGTCACCGGTAAAGGGGTTGTAGAACACACTGGGGAGGAAAAGCGACAGCTACTAAAATTAGTAGAACAGGACACCGATAAATTGTTCTTGGCGTATAATGCTAAATTGATGGATGAGATGGAGCAGCACGAACCCAGGTTAACTAAAGTTCAGCGACAGATGGATGGGGTGCTGCAGGATCAGGAAAGATTAGCATCTGTAGTAAGGGGTCAAGCTGCAGACCTTTCAGGGAGTGCCAGCCCCAGTCAACGTGATGAATGTGCAGCAGTTCTACAGGTCGAAAATATGCAGACGTTGGGGGACAAGGGGAGTGAGGGACCATTTAAGAATACCAGATCTCAGGTGCCACTGGGGGCATGTGGAGGCCCTGATTTAATGCTTCCTTTAGTGGGAGCATCAGATGGTTCAGTAATTTACAAACCATGGAAGATGGCTGACATATCTGCCATCATTCTGCAACTCCCTGCTTTGACTGGTGGAGGAAACTGTTGGATAAATAAATTAAATCAGCTGACTTCAGGGCAAACCCTAGCGGTGGGGGATTGGAAAGCTATTATGGGTAGAATGTTGACATTGACAGATTATAATGAGATGATGCTCCAGTGCCAGTTAGCATGTGTACTTGATGAAGCCCCATTCACGCATCATGCACATGATCTTGCCGAGTGGGTCAGAAGAAAATATCCTACTCCGCCTGCGTCTAAAATTTTGAAATTTCCATGGTCAACTGATGTTACTCCCGCAGAACATATGGCAAAATGTAAAGATAAATGGGTTGCCGTTACTGGAGAACACCCTCGAGATCCGGGAAATAATCGGATTTGGTTTAGAGAAGCAGTTTTAGCAGGCATGCCAGAGTCTGTTGCTACATTAATGAAACGGAATCCTGATTCACACATTTATGATCAGCCTACATGGGAAAGACACGTAACATATTATTTACAAGACGTGCAAGATTCTGCGTTAAAGGATGCTGAGGAGAATAAAAAAATGGAGACTGCTTTGTTAAAACTACAGTTAAAAGAGGCTCAGAATAAATTGACTGACTTGTATCAGTCTAAAAAAGTGAAGCAGATGGTGGCTGAAGCAGCACCTACTGTTGGATCAGCGACAGTGCTGCCTTCTTTTCCTGTGATGTATGCTGGAGCTGCGCCGAATCCGCCATTTACTGCTCCTTATAGGACATGGCAGCCTCGTGGCAGGTCGCGTGGCAGGGCCAGGTTTGGGGATTTTAGAGGCATGGGGAGAGGGCAGCCAGGTGCTACCGGTTGTCACAGGTGTGGCTCCAATGAACACTGGGTGAGGGAGTGCCCACACCCACAAGGGGGCGCTATACCTCCCGGTCAGCCACCTCTACATATGGCTCCGAATCAGCATATGGCTCCTCCCTCCTATCCAGGAGGACAGAGTGGGCCTCAGTATTGACAATGCCCACAGACTACCTTAGTGAGCAGGACAAAGGGGGATCCGATGCTCACAATAGACGTACATGGACATTCATTGCCATTCCTTGTCGACACTGGTGCTACTTTCAGCACGTTGGACAGAGTTTTACCAGACGTCAATTTTTCTGGGAACACAGTGTCTGTGATTGGAATCTCTGGGGCTCCAATGATTCTCCCTATCACTCAACCATTGCCTGTTTCAGTGGGAGATCAAAGACTATCACATCCTTTTGTCATTGCTCGAGCCACGCCGGTCAACTTGTTAGGCAGAGATCTGCTTATCAAACTGGGTGCTTCGATCCTATGTACTCCTGATGGACTTATGGTGACTTTTCCGAATGGACATACGCATTGCTGTGATACCATGAGTGGTCAATTTTTGCTGAAGGATGACACTTCACAAGTGGCTGATATTTTCTGGGCCAGATTGACTACGATGTCTGCACATGAATCTTCTGCGGCTGAATTTCTGAGATGCTGGAAGCCTTGGCTGCTTTAACTCCAGCCTTTTGTTCCACCGCCTGACCTGTTCCATGTGACCTTCCTCTATGAGAGAGGCGATCCTACTTTATATCAGGAACAATTTGAAACAGAACTTGAAGGCCAAAGTTGGTCTGTGGCTTCGGGTCCATGCTTTGTGGGGAAGGAGGGTGTTGCACTGTATGCTGATCTGACTTCAGAGCAGCATAAATGGTATATGATGGAAGCTGAAGCGCTTCCACACATATCGCTTTTGTTGCATCCGAAACATCAAGCTAAAGATTTGGGGGGAATGGTTAAGAGGGGAGTTGAATTAAAGGATTGGGTTCATACCCAGATACCTTCAGTCTCTTTTTCTCCTTCTACTCAGATGTACAAAATAGACACGCAGCTCTCTGATACTACCATTCTGGAACATTTGCAGCTTTCTAGAAATCATGGCAGAGAAAAAACAGATCATCCTGATGCAGTGGAGGCCTTAAAGGTCGTGCCTGACTCTTTGTGGTCAGATGGTCCCACTGATGTTGGTCTAGTGCAAACCACACCCATCACATTTGAGATGAAACATTCTGATCCAATCTGGCGTTCGCAGTACCCACATAAACCTCAGGCTGAGGAAGGTATTGCAGACACTATTGCAGGCTTACTTGAAGTTGGAGTTTTGGAACCATCAAACTCTTCATATAACACCCCTATTCTTCCTGTGGAAAAACAAGGTACTGGTAAATACAGAATGGCACATGATTTGCGTGCTATTAATGAGGCCCTTAGAACCCCTCCCATTTCTACACCGAATCCGTATACAGCTCTGGCATCACTGACTCCTGATTTAAAATGGTTTACCTGGATAGATTTGGCTAATGCATTTTTCTGTTTACCGCTCCATCCTTCTGTCAGGGATATTTTTTCATTTACATTCAGGGGCAGGAAGCTACGTTATAGTAGGCTTCCGCAGGGTTTTGCTTTATCTCCAGGTATTTTTAATCAGGTGTTGAAGCATTCATTAAGCACTGTACAGCTCCCTCCAGGCTGTGTACTGACCCAATATGTGGACGATTTACTTTTAGCATCCCCTACTGTTGAAACGTGCATAGCAGCGACTCTAGTTGTGTTGCAACATTTGGGAAAAGAGGGATTCAAAGTCTCCCGCGATAAGCTTCAGTTGGTCAGGCAGGAAGTCCAGTTCCTGGGGCGAAGGGTGACCGCTCAAGGGGCTGGACTGACGGACACCCACAAGAATGCTATTTTGGCCCATTCTAAACCTCTCACTGTTAAATCAATGCTGTCATTTCTGGGACTGACAAATTCTTCCAGACATTATGTGCCTAATTACACAAACCGTACCACACCACTCAGGGCTCTTGTAAATGCTCATGGTATGAAAAATCTGCATGCTAAATTAGAATGGGACATACCAGCTGAGGAGGCATTTATTAAGTTGAAACAGGCTCTAGCACAAGCAACTGATTTAGCCATTCCTGACTATACATGTCCATTTTTTCTTAACACATCAGAAACAGATGGGGTGGTTAATGGGATTTTGTTTCAGAAAAAAGGTGGTCAGAGATACGTTCTTATGTATCTTAGCATAAAGCTGCAAGCTATTGAAATGAGACAGCCGCCTTGCACGAGACATGCAGCAGGAATTGCACATCTAGTGGAAAAAACTTCACACATTGTCAGGGGTTATCCACTTAATGTTTTGACATCTCATGGAGTCATGGCATTGGTTAATTCTGAGACGTTTACTCTTTCTACTTTGCGTCAGCAGCGGATTAGCAGAGTTTTGGAGGCACCAAACATTATTTTTACGCATGAAGGAATAAACATGGCTGACCAAATCACCGCCTCTGGGGAGCAGCATGACTGTGTCAGGCTGAATTCTGTTGCTCAAAAAATACGTCCTGATTTACGGTCTGATCCCTTATCTACAGGTTTTGTGCTCTATACAGATGGGTGTTGTTTTAGAGATGGACAGGGCCAGTTGAGATCAGGTTTTGCAGTTGTTGAGCAGAATGGAGATTCACTACAGACTGTCGTTTCAGGGAAGCTGGACGGCAAGCAGAGCGCACAGCGTGCTGAGATAAGGGCTCTTACTGAAACATGCAAATGGGGAAGAGATAAAGACGTCACGATTTACACTGATTCGAACTACGGGTTTTCTGTTATACATTATGAATTACCACAGTGGAAGAGAGCAGGTTTTGTTACTGCTACTGGTAAACCTATACACCATCATGCAGATATTATGGAGCTTTTGGATGTTGTACAGTTACCAGCTAACCTCGCTGTTCTTAAGTGTAGGGGTCACAGCAAGGCTGACACCGTTGACGCGTGGGGAAATAGGGCGGCAGACTTGGCGGCGAAGGGAGCAGCAGGCTACCTGTCACATGTCCACACGCAGCTGATTGTCACGTCAGCACAGGAAATGTCAGACAGTTTTGCTGAGGAAGTGAATTTGGGACACCAGGCTGCTGCGTCGCAGGAGATAACTGTGTGGAAGGATAGAGGTCCGATTTTTTCTGATGGTTTTTGGCGTGGGCCTGATGGCCGTTTGGTTTTACCTGCCGCGTTAAAACCCACTCTTTTTCAGGAGGCTCATGGTGCGGCACATGTGTCATACACTCAGATGAAACGTAATCTTTGTTTTTGGTGGCATCCCTTCCTGCCACATTTAATTAAGCGTTTTTTGAGTGAATGTCTGGTGTGTGGTCAATTTAATCCTAAGCCTACTATCAAGCCAGAAATAGGCGCCTTCCAGGACTTGTGCAGGCCTGGCGAGGAGGTCGTTATCGACTATACAGATATGGTGACCCCTGTTAGAGGTTTCCGTTACCTGTTAGTGATGATTGATCCACTAACCTCGTGGGTTTCAGCTTTTCCTGCTAGACGGGAGGATGCTCAGACAGTGGTGAAATCTTTGATTAACCACTGGATTCCGTGCCATGGCTTTCCGACTAGGATCAGGTCTGACAATGGCAAACATTTTAAAAATAAACATCTCCGACAGGTTGAGGAACAGATGGGAATAACCCACAAGTTCGGCACTGTTTACCATCCGCAATCTCAGGGCGTCATCGAGCGGTCTAATTCAACTTTAAAGTTAAAGCTGGCGAAGATTACAGCTCAGACGGGACTTAATTGGCTAAATGCACTCCCCATTGCGTTGTTGTCCATGAGATCATCTGTCTGTAGAACAAAAGGTCTCACTCCTTATGAGATGTTAACCGGCCGAATTTTTCCTGGTCCGTGGGCAGGCAGAGAACCACAGGTGTCACTGCACCCTGACCCGGACCCTCGCAGTGACCATCAGCAGCTGAAGGGCCTCGTCTCCTCCTTCCTTTCGGCTCCCCGTGACGTGCAGGGACCTGCGGTGTCTCCTTCCGAGGCTGGGCGTGTTTGGCTAAGGGTGTATAAAAGAAAGTGGCAGGAGCCAAGGTGGTCTGGCCCGTTCCAGGTTGCTGCTCGTACAACCCATGCTGTCCAGCTACGGGGAAAGGGTTCTACTTGGTTTCATTGGTCTCAGTGTGCTCCGGCCCCCGACCCCCCTCCGGTCCCTCACGCTGCAGCAGCTCTCTGCTGACCTGGGAGAATCTCTTTGCAGCGGGTGGTGTCGGTTCTGACTA
>OY747709.1:51717399-51719899 GCA_963556495.2 Valencia hispanica | reverse complement strand
TTTTTGCTGTAAATTTTTCCCTTTTTGACAATTTGTTATGATGCGTAACCATGGCAACAATGTGGTTTACAGCCAGGAGCAGCTGATTAACATCGCAAAAGCTGAAATAATACCTCAACTGAAACCACAAATCCCTGATGAGTTGATAAGGAAGAGACGTGGATGCAGAGCAGGAGCGAAAAGGAGACAGAGAAAGTTCAATCCATCTCTTCCATCGATCATAATGGGCAACGTAAGATCACTGGCTGGATGAACTCCAAGCCCTTACAAGGACTCAGCCAGAGTACCGTGAATGCAGCGTTATGTGTTTTACGGAGACGTGGCTGCTGGATCATATCCCCGACTCCAACGTCCACATTTTGTAACATTACAGCCACAAACATGAATCAATTTTATTGGAATTCCAAATTAAAGACCAATAGAAAGTGGTGTACACGTGAGAAGTGGAACGAAAATCATACATGATTCCAAACATTTTTTACAAAAAAATAACTGAAAAGTGGGGTGTGGGTAATTATTCAGCCCCCTTTGGTCTGAGTGCAGTCAGTTGCCCATAGACATTGTCTGATGAGTGCTAATGACTAAATAGAGTGCACCTGTGTGTAATCTAATGTCAGTACAAATACAGCTGCCCTGTGACGGCCTCAGAGGTTGTCTAAGAGAATGTTGGGAGCAACAACAGCATGAAGTCCAAAGAACACACCAGACAGGTCAGGGATAAAGTTATTGAGAAATTTAAAGCAGGCTTAGGCTACAAAAAGATTTCCCAAGCCTTGAACATCCCACGGAGCGCTGTTCAAGCGATCATTCAGAAATGGAAGGAGTATGGCACAACTGTAAACCTACCAAGACAAGGCCGTCCACCTAAACTCACAGGCCGAACAAGGAGAGCGCTGATCAGAAATGCAGCCAAGAGGCCCATGGTGACTCTGGACGAGCTGCAGAGATCTACAGCTCAGGTGGGGGAATCTGTCCATAGGACAACTATTAGTGGTGCACTTCACAAAGTTGGCCTTTATGGAAGAGTGGCAAGAAGAAAGCCATTGTTAAAAGAAAACCATAAGAAGTCCCGTTTGCAGTTTTCCACAAGCCATGTGGCGGACACAGCAAACATGTGGAAGAAGGTGCTCTGGTCAGATGAGACCAAAATGGAACTTTTTGGCCAAAATGCAAAACGCTATGTGTGGCGGAAAACTAACACTGCACATCACTCTGAACACACCACCCCCACTGTCAAATATGGTGGTGGCAGCATCATGCTCTGGGGGTGCTTCTCTTCAGCAGGGACAGGGAAGCTGGTCAGAGTTGATGGGAAGATGGATGGAGCCAAATACAGGGCAATCTTGGAAGAAAACCTCTTGGAGTCTGCAAAAGACTTGAGACTGGGGCGGAGGTTCACCTTCCAGCAGGACAACGACCCTAAACATAAAGCCAGGGCAACAATGGAATGGTTTAAAACAAAACATATCCATGTGTTAGAATGGCCCAGTCAAAGTCCAGATCTAAATCCAATCGAGAATCTGTGGCAAGATCTGAAAACTGCTGTTCACAATCGCTGTCCATCTAATCTGACTGAGCTGGAGCTGTTTTGCAAAGAAGAATGGGCAAGAATTTCAGTCTCTAGATGTGCAAAGCTGGTAGAGACAGACCCTAAAAGACTGGCAGCTGGAAGTGCAGCAAAAGGTGGTTCTGCAAAGTATTGACTCAGGGGGCTGAATAATTACGCACACCCCACTTTTCACTTATTTATTTGTAAAAAAATTTTGGAATCATGTATGATTTTCGTTCCACTTCTCACATGTACACCACTTTGTATTGGTCTTTCACCTGGAATTCCAATAAAACTGATTCATGTTTGTGGCTGTAATGTGACAAAATGTGGAAAAGTTCAAGGGGGTTGAATACTTTTGCAAGCAACTGTACATGTCCAAACCAAGACCTCCTTTGGGACAATCAGATCACAGTCTTGTTTTTCTCTGTTCAGAATACAAACCACTTGTTCAGAGGCAAACTGTGACTAAACGACCTGTGAGAAAAATGGTCACAGGAAGCTGAAGATGCCCTCCAGGGTTGTTTTGCAACCACAGACTGGATGACTCTTTGCAAAGCACATGGAGAGGACATCAATGCCATGACTGAGTGTGTGACTGACTATATAAACTTCTGTGTGGACAACATCATCCCCACCAGAACAGTGAGATGCTTCCCTAATAACAAACCCTGGATCACCAGTGACCTGAAGGAACTGCTAAACAAGAAAAAAAGAGCCTTCAGGGAGGGTGACAGGGAATTACTGAGGAGTATACAGAAGCAACTTAAAGTGTAACTGAACCCCATGAAAAATCATAACCCCGCCCCCAGACAACATTTAAAAAAATCCTACAAAGTGGGTGGTGCCAGGAAGAACAGAGGGGTATGGCCAAGTATTGAGGAAAAGCGGCGGGGGGAACGTGGGCGTGTGTTCAGGAGGACAATGACAGCTCGCTTAATGTGACTCTGA
>OY747709.1:51659899-51712399 GCA_963556495.2 Valencia hispanica | reverse complement strand
TAAGTTCCTCCCCTGCGGAACGTTCTGCTTGTGTCTGAAAAACTGGGACAGCAATTATTAAAAGCTAGTTAGTATTTACAGCTGAATCTGAACACTTTTACAAAAAAATAAATCAATAAAATTAAAAAAAAGAAAGCAAAAGGAGGGTGACGCTGTGACATTGTTTTTAAGCCATTAGTGGGCATCCACATCATAAACAATGAGAATAATAATAAAAAATGTTTAATACACAATGTGCAATCACAGTAAAGGGCGGGGAACATGCATGCGGTCCACACTGCAGCCTGAAGTTTGTTAAGAGCAGAATGACAACAACAAAAACAGGTACAGAACGATCCTGGCGGTTCAGCCGTGTTTATTTAAATAGCATCAATTCCGGGTGCTATAAATTTGGGCAAAACGCAAAAAATTCTAATTTAACCCTACGATAGCCAGCAAAGAGTTTCACATCGTAAAAAAAACTCAGAGCAGGGCATCTATTTTAATACAATATTAGCCAATCTGTGGAATGCTGTCTGAATACTAAAACGACCTACTTCCATTGAAATGTTGACTAAAATCTGCGGTTTTAAGCGTTCCTTGACTTACAGAAACAAACTCTAGAGGCGCGGATCATCTGATAATAGTTTTATGTTCGATTTGTTGATTTCAGATGATTCAAACATGTTTCCTTGCGTTTTTATAGATTCCTAATATGACGTTTACAGATGCGAGTTTTTGGGGGAGTCCAGAAAGCAGGTGGAAGTGGAATGAAACGCTGCAGCGGCAGGACAGAATTCATGTGTTTCAATGGGATGAGAGGCACAGAAAATGGACGAGTTAAAGCATGTAGGGGTCAATTACTCAAAGCAAAGGTCAGAGCACGAGAGGGGTGAGCGCAGGGATGGAGAAGAGTTTCAGAGGTGATCTGAGACAAACTTTTCCTTTCACTCCTGAAGCTGCTATGATGTACGGTTGGGAGAAAGGTGCACAGATATAATGAAGGGCTGGTGTGAGGATAATAGTGATGGGGTAAAATGAAAAAAGTCAGCAAAAAAAGAGGGTTGAAAACCAGGTTTTTCATTTTAATTTTTTCAAGTGGTTTGAAATAATCTACTTGAACTAAACCAATATTTACAATAGTCCCAATCTCTTTATAGTTATTGTTTGTGGTGTGGGCGGGTGGCCAACTATGACATCTACAAGCATAAATAAAATAAAAATAAAACAAAGGAATCCTAAGAAGATTTTTCACAAATAATTTCACATCTTTAAAAAGGCTTTTTTTTTTTTTTTTTTTTTTTTTACAGCATATGCATCCTAGTTTAAAACAATATTTAAGGTGATCTGTAGTAACATACTGTAAAGACAATCGATCAAGAACTGGTCTGACGGAGGTGCCAGGTTACACATTGTGTATTATGATTCCTGTGCTTAGTGTGTTAAAACCTTCAAAACAAAAATTAACCTTCAGTCACTAGCTGCCAACAAGTAATCTCATACACCAAACAGGCAGCAGCAGACTTTAAAAAAAACGTAAACTCTAAACAGAAACATGCTTTCCCATCAGTTGGACCTCAAGTGAATGAAAACTGTATTTACACACAAACTAGCAACAGATGAACTGAGAAAGTACTTGTATTATTTCTATATAGTCCCTGAAAGTACCTGCCTGGTTGTCACTGTATTGATTTAAGGGTGGAAAAAGGAGCAAAGAAAATCTTAACTTACTCAAAATACTGTACATTTCTAAATGCAAGCTGTCTTTCATTTTGGAAAGTGCACAATTTTATCATCTAAAAAAAATCTTGTTTTGCTTCACATACAACAAAAATAACGAAGAACAAACTGCACTTTTAAGCTGTGAAGATGTATTCCTGATGGGTCAGATTTAGTGTCTTAGGTGACTGATTTTAAGACGTATCACACTTCTATGGAAATGTTTTCAGTTATAGTACAAGTACAAGTATAGTACATGTTGCTCCGGAACGTACATGGGGATATGATTGGGGGGAGGGGGGTATAAAAGTTTAACTTGTGTGTGTCTATAGGTGGTGGGGGTGGGAGGGGGGATATATGTAGGGTACATTTTTAACTTTGTATAGCACTTTGAACTGCATTCCATTGTATGAAAAGTGCTTAATAAATAAAGTTGATTGATTGCTTAAAGGGGGAAAATAAATCCATTACCACATTTATAGCTGCAATTCAGTGTCTGTACAGTTTATGTTGGCTGGTGGCAGCAGTTTTAAGACAATTAAGTGTGTATTTTTATTTTTTTTACATTTTCTTATTTAAACTTTTTCTTTTTTTATTACAAACATTTTAACCAAGTTGTAGGTTTGAGGCATTTTGCTTCTTTGCACATTCAGATGCTGTCCCACCTGAAAAAAAATATCTTGGGAAAAAAAACAAAAAAACAAAACAAAACAAAACTGTTTTGTCATTGGATAAAAAAATGGTTCCATTTTCACCTTTGTGTTTATACTAGGGCTGTCAAACGATTAAACATTTTCACAGGGTAGCTGTAAATTAATCACGATTAATTAACTTTCCCAAATATGACCGAAAAAGTAAAATTTTTGGTGTAAATAAAAGGACGAAACCGGAAGTTGTTGCTCTTTTTTAATAACGAAATACAGGAGAGATCCATGGAACTTTTGTTTTGAATTCCACAATCGCATTTACATGTGGAGCTTTTTACCTATTAATCTTTTAGCCAGTTGCTAAGGCAAACTAACTGGTTAACATTTTATGGATGTAAAGCTAACAGTTTCTTATTCAATTTTGGACAACCCTGAACATTGTCTTCATGGGAGTATCCTACAACAACGTTGTCTTTGGTCAGAGGCTTCTTCGGTTTTGCTGCGACACAGACTGCTACAGGAGATCATTCCTGCTTACAGCCATCAGGATCTACAATAGCTTCTTGAAAAATTTAATAATATGAGCTACAACAACACTTAATTTATCTCTGGGAGGAATTAAGTAATTTCTAATTGAAAATTTCTGACAAATAGAGGGATTATTTGTTTATCAACACCGAACCTTTACATTACTCCCTGGTTCCCACTGTTATTATTCGCAGTTATCAAACAGTTGTCATGCTGTTTACGTGACAAGCGAGCACTGAAAGCAGTGCGGGTTTAATTGTGGGGTAAACAGGGCAGGTCATTCTGTGCATGTGTTAATTGCGTAAAAAACATTAATGGCATTAATTTCACAAATTAATCGACCCGCATTAATGCATTAAATTTGACAGCCCTAGTTTATACATCAGGGAATTATGGACAAAAAAAAAAAAGTTTTGATTCGTTGAGTTCGACCGGTAGGTAGTCAGTCCGGTTGGAGCTCAGGAGGAGACGTTGGGCTGTTCCTCGAACATCGCACCAGACGGTGATGCTAAAATGTTTTCAAGCAGGCTCATCTCCATCCGGCCTAAGAGGTCTGTAGGGAAAACCATAGAAGACATACGGAAATATTAACAATTGCTTTAAAGATAGAAAAACAGAAAATAATTGTATTAATAACTAAATTCAACGTAATATAATAAATAAAAACTAAGACACAGTAATCGTCTCCTGTATGAACAGGATTTCCAGTTCAGCCTTTTCTATCTGGCTTCCGTTATTTGATTACATTTACTCAGGCAGAGGATTTTTAAAGTTTTGTTACATCTTTTCAGATAAACCAAAAGTCTGGGATTTTGGTCCAGTTTGGCTCCAGCTGTAGCAAACCTAATTACAATCAGGCAAAGACTTGACTGTTACTCAGACGACCATCTCTCTCAGTCAGAGGAAGATATGCATATGTGCACTGCTTTTTGTTTGTTTCCAAGACAGAAAAAGAGTAGATGAAGATACGGTTAAAGCCTTCCACACCAAATTAATGCAATAATGAGCTTAAAAACCCATCAATTTGTTTTTCCCCACATGAGCAGTGTGAAACAGCAGTGACCCAGTTGTGACTTCTACTAAACATTGTTAAATATGCCACAAGATATTTAATAGGTGCCAAATAAATGGATCCTTTATCTTTAAACAGTCATTCTAGCTTAGCACTTGAGTTGCGTTTAATTTTGAATATATATATAAGAACAACACACTGAATCTTTTGTTGTTGTTACTACTATTTTAAGTTTATGGAGGCAATCCTATAGATAACATGACAGTAATCTAAACTAGCAAGGACCATCATTTTGACCAGCATGTGCTTCCTAGAATGGGTTAAAAATCGCGATTGGTTTTTTGTACTTCAAAAGAAAGGGAAGCTCAGAGAAGACAGCATTTTAAGATGGATTACATGTGTACAGAATGGTGTCCTGAGCTATATATCGATAATAGAACTTCCAGAAGCATGAACTTCTATAGATCTTAAATAGGGCTTTCCACCAAAACAAACCTAACGATAGTTCTTTCAAAGAACTGGTTGCTTTTCCACTGACGCAGGGCCTAGTCAGTGCTGCGTCTAACGTCATCTAAAGCGTTGCAATGTAACTGTATATGCCCCCATGGGGAGAAGAAAACAAGTAGCGCACGAACCAAGAGACAAATTTAATCTATGAAGGAGGTTGTCGTGCTCTTACAAGTGCTGCTGTCGTACTTCCACACTTTGCTGGATTTGCAAAGATATGAACATAACGTGTTCTAGGTGCACCGTCAACGGTTGATTACAAGGCGCATAGAGCGGCGACAACGTTTGTAAAGAAAGGTAAATAATGCAACATCACTGTGATGTCACCGTGTGGACGGGGAAGAAAATGGTTCCTAGCACTAGCTCTGACCCAGCAAGGACTTGGTAGTAGGTTAAGCACCAGTTTGCAACATCACAGCACTCTTTTCTTGGTTACCAAAGTCAGGCTCTGGTACCGAACTAACACTGGAACCATCTGGGTGGAAAAAGGGTCATATAGGGCTGTACCTAGGGATGGAAGAAAATATTGATACACCGATATATCACTATATTTTATTTCCTGATATTGTATCGATATTCAAAAAAAAAAAAAAAAAAGGTAGTAGTTTGTGGCTGTTTTCACCTTCTTTGTTCCAGTGGATCAACTAGATGTAGAGATAACACTGGATGTGTTAAAGCATGAAACAGGCTGGAATGTTTAAAATGCTGTGACAGTTTTTCAACAGTTAAATTCAGTTTTAAAAATCGCAATATATCGTATCGCCTCTCCGTATCACGATACATATCGTATCGCCAAATCTTTGCCAATACACATCCGTAGTCGGACCCAATATAGACCTGAGTAACACGCATAGACATTGGTCAAAGACTAACTTCTAACCATGCCAGGCGTTTCCATGAAAATACCAATATTGATAATTATGCTAAACACAATCAAAGTCTTCAGCCAGATTGACAAACAAAGCAAATATTCTTTGTTGATAATGGCATACATGGAGTCATTTAACACCTAAAATGTCCTTAATCTGGCTCCCTGTAGCTCAGAGAATAGACTTTAAAATATGTTGTTAATTAGTTTAGAAATCACTGAATGGCTTCGTACCAAAATACATTAAAGATCTGTTGTCACTGTATTAACCTTCCAGACCACTCAGGTTCTCCGGTTCTAGTCCCCAGAATCCCCAGAATTAGATACTCCTCTAATCTGGAACAAGCTTTCAGAAAACTGCTGAAACACTGAGTTCCTTTAAATCAGGCTATAACCCCCCTGTTTTTAGAGCTGCCTTTAATAATAATAATAATCACTGGAACATCAATAATTCTAGTCTGGATCACAACTGATTACTTCTCTCTATTTTGGCACATGTTTTTTTCTTTTTTCTTGTGTTGTGTTTTTAATCATGTAACGCACTTTAACCCGACTTCTTGCTAAAATGTGCGATACAAATAAACTTGACTTCAATTTATTGTCTCTTTTGAATGAAAGTAATATTAATGCCTTGGAGGGGTTCATGAAGAGATCCGATTTGAGATTGTGTGGAGGGAGTTTAAAGATTAGGGTGATGGAAATGAGGCCTTCCAGCCTCAAAAACAAAGAGCTCATCTCCAGAGATGATCAAAAACTCCAGAGGAAACATACAAAAAGCCTGATAGCAAATAAAGGCGTTTGATTGCTCCAATGCAGAATACTTTTTAAAACTAATATATTGCACAGTCTTACTATCTTTCATTTCCGATGCACAAAAAAAAAAAAAGTCTTAGTGACTTTTTTCCTTCGCTCCCTCATCACTGCTTGCTTCCATTATGTAAACCATTGTTTTCCATAGCCGATGTCCTAAATACAAACATTTGCTTTGTGTTCTTCATTGTGAGCAGTTTCATGACACGTTTGACATTTGCATAGATGACTCCCGTTTGCTGTCTGCAGACTGTGCAAATATGGAATATATTTACTTTGAAGTGGGAGAGGAAAGTTCACATCATATAAACTGTCACTATTTGTTGCGCGTTTGCCTCATTGATGGTTATATAAAGCATAAAAAATAAACACCGACAGTCATAGGGCCCAAAGTTTATGTTTACCACTGAGATCTGTAACAAGTTGATAATATTCATATTTATTAGATGTATTCTGATGCTTAGATAGTTCTCTATGAAACAAACAGATCTGAAGTGCAGATGTGTCATTTTGGGTAAACTTGTGACGAGCTGGAAAAACATAATCAACTTCTTATTTTTGTTAGACAAATATGTCCATGAATCAGTTAGTGTTTAGGAATGTAAATTGTCCTGCACACAAACTATATTTCTGAAATATTTACTGAAAGTGTTATTAAAAGGGTCTTAAACCATCACGTGCAGTTTTAAAATAACAGAAAGCATAATGAGAGTTGTTGTTTAAAAAAAATCTGCAATAAAATATTTTGAGGTTTTTAAAGGTAAAATTATGATTAAATCCCTTGTAGACAGTTTTATCAAAGGAATAGTTAATAGGTGGTTCATAGAAATTAAGGCAAGGATCTTAAACTTGACTGGGGCCCAAAATGGAAAATGTTTTTCAGAGCTATTGAGTAAACATATTCAAACATAAAAAAATAAACCTCAAGTACAAACATATTGTACTGCTCCTCTAATATGGGGAAAAAAAACTTCCAGAAAACCACAAAGCTGTTGAAACACTGAGTTCCTTTAAATCAAGGCTAAAATGTATAATATATACCCAAAGCACAGCTATAATTTATATTATATTTAATTACACACACTAAAATTGTAAGCAAATGTGCTATAAATGTAACTAAGTAAGATGTGTGCTGATATTTATGAGTCAAGAAATGTCTACAGGCAAATAGCTTCCCTCCTAAACTTAATAAAATATGTACAGTCAGAGTATTAACTAAAAAGTTGAAAATGATGGGAACCGTTTCAAACACGGTTGAATGAGAACAGAGGTTTATCTTCTGGTCTGTCTGAAGACCTGATTTAGGATAATCATGCCCCCATAGGAATTTGTTTTAAGGCTTTTGTACAAATTTCTACCGAGGTTACCAATTATAGCAGAGAGCTATATGATATATCCTTAGGTTGTTAAAAAACAAAAATGCATTCCTCCTATTGTTGTTTCCTACTGAAAGTCAAGATCTCAACCTTTATCTTTTCAGTGCTGAAAAGGAAAATCTGATCATATAGAAAGGAGACCTGAGCCTTGAAAAAATAAATATAAACAGTTCAACAACAAAGTACAATGCCAACCACAGAAAAACGGCATTAATGCTACACTATTGCTTGGGTACCTGTTAACCAGAGGTGGGTAGAGTAGCCAAAAATTGTATTTAAGAAACAGTAAAAAGCAGCCATCCAAGAAATAACTCAAGAGTAAAAAATATTATGTAAAAAGGTGACTTAAGTACTGAATAACTGATCAAAACATGTGAATAAATATTTAAAAATCATGTCATGGGACAGAAGAAATATACAAAAATAGTGCAAATTCTAGTATAAAAAAAAAAAAATAAATAAAATAAAATTATTAATTACTAGATAACAAATTTAAGCAGAAGAAGCACTTTTCCCCAAAAAATCTTTTCAGCATAAAACTTTGAGTAGGTAGGTGTATATATTTTAGAACTGAGAACAAAACTTCCAGTGATGTTATACCGATTTTACTGTATCTTAACATTAAACAACAAAGCTTGTGTATGAACAAGAGGTCTCACTGCAACATAAACCGTAGGTTTGTGTTTGGATCTGCTGGATTTTTGTGCCTTTAGATGACGTGTGTTGTGAATTGGCGCTACATAAATGAACTGAATGGAAAATAAAATATGTTAGTTCTTCAGTCAAGTTACTCACACTGGATAGATGATCCAGAAATGTTACTCAAGAGTAGTGATACTTTATAATAATATTACTCAAGTAAAAGTACGATGTTGTAAAACTACTTCTAAAAGTATTTTTCCCCCAAAAACTTACTGACGTCAATGTAACTAGTTACTACCCACTTCTATGGTTAACTTACATGTTTTCTTATTTTGAGCCATGAAAAATCAATTCAGAGATGCATCAGCTGGAACAAGAAATAATGAAATGAGAAATATTTCCCATTTATGCTATAAGTATAAAACATATTTTTATTACTTTTAAGACGACTAGGAAAAATAAATGCTGATTTTTTTTACCTGCCTGATTGGAGCATCACTAAATCTACCGTCCTCTACTGTCGCTTTCTATAAAATGTACAGTAATCTGAGTCACAGCAGTGATAAGTAGTTATACTTTGAGAAATGTACTAATCTGTCAGTAGTAGAGGGCTGACCTCTGCACTCTGTCTCTGCATTTTGTTCACAGAACAGAACGTTAGCTCTTCTTCTCCCGACCCTTCCCGTTCTGACTCGCGTTCTCGCTTCCCTGTGATGCTGCCCCTGGTGTGCAGGAGGAAGCCTGAAAGTCGCAGAAAGGGGAGGAGAAAGACTTGTCATGCTCAGAGAGACTCCACTGGGTGAGATATGAGAGAACAACTTGAGTATATTGAAGCAGAAGTTACAGGAGCTCTGTTCCTCCTGCTACATTCAGATGTGTCCATGCTCCAAAGGGTTAAATCACCTGTTCAGTGAGTAATTAAGTTCTACAAATGCCTTTTATTGACCTACTCATTCACATTTGCTGTGTTGAAGCAGGGACACATTGAAAACATGCAGGATAGTCACAGGTTGACAGCCGGGAGCCAGGCACTAGTATGACTATGTTGTCCCCTTGTGGCAGAGATGTGTCTTACAATGTAGTAATAACAATTCCTTTTACTGATAAGTAATTATAACAAATGCAGCATGAGTCTAAAAGAGAATCATATGTGATCACAGCTCAGCGTTACTATTAAACACCATGAGTGAGGTTCTCACCTGGGTGTTGAGGCACAGCAAACTCATGATAGAGTCGGCTGCTGGTGATGTTCTGGCTGGCGTCTGGCACTGAGTGGTATCCTGCAGGAGAGACGGTAATAATGACATTCATGATCACAAGCCGATTCATTTTGATGTTCAGATGTATAATCAAAAAACAAAATCTAAATTCAGGTATTTTTTAAAATGAAAAAACGCTTTCCACCCTGCACAAGTCAACAACAACAAAAATTACCTTTTTGAAAAGGTGTGTACACCCTGAATTATTTCTATTCTATGTACACATTTTAACAGGTGTGTGAACCTTAGAGAAGGACTGTAAACAGTGACTTTATTCTGTTATATAAATATTTTTTTGGTTTTCAGAAAAGAATGACAATCAATAGCACAAACCTCTTTTTAACAAATAACACTATCTGACAGAAGTGTCTCTGTCATGATTAATAATTTAGCTTCCTCTAGAGGGTCATATGTCATACGGGGTCCTGCAAGGCTCCATTCTTGGCCACCTTATTTTCTCTTTATATGCTGCCACTTGGAGCAATAATAAGCCAGTAACAGTTGTCCTTCCACTGTTAAGAAGAGGACCTGCAGATTTACTTGTCCCTGAAGCCGGGCTGTCAAACAGTGGTTGGGCCAGAACATTTTGTTTTTAAATGAGCAAATGAATGAATGCATTTTATTTGGCGGCAAATACCATTAATATTTGATCAGGATTTTTAATTTAAAAAATCTAATTGACACTCACTTGCATCTTTTGGCCTAAGTTAAGCCTTTTTGAAATCGACCGACCTAGAGAAGGCCATTCATGGTTTTATCAGCTCCAGACTTTACTATTGCAATGCTCTCTATGTTTGTGTTTGTCCAATATGCAGCCGCCTGTCTTTTAGCAAACACCTCACGACGTGAGTGCGTTACCCCCGTTTTATATTCTTTACAATGGCTTCCTGATCGCTTTAGAATTGATTTAAAACTTTTACTGTTTTAAAAAAAATCTCTTAAAGGCCTCGCTCCTTCATATTTGTCTGAACTTTTTAATGTTTATGTCCAATCAGCTTTTATTGGATGTCGCGAGGAATAAGTTTAGGCGCTGGGGTGAAGACGCATTTGTTCAGAAAGGCTTTTAATATTTCTTAGCATATTCCTCTGTAATATTCTCTTTTATGTTAAAGTGTTGCTTGTTTTTATTGTTATGTGCTTTGGTCTTCCTAGGTGGATATTTTACTGCACAATCAAATGAAAAATGAATGAAATAATGTCTCAAACCATGTGTGGTATTGTTTGTTGAAACCTTGCCAAGCTAAACGCTTTAGACAAAGAATGTAAGGATTATGAGCTAAACTACAAATAAATTACAAAGGTCTTATTGTTGTTTTTAATGTAACACTTAATGAGGCCAAAAAAAAAAAGATGGTGGGAAAAGTTTTAGGTTGGCCTGAAATTCAAGAACAAACACAAACATGGAGACACCAGGGGAGAAAGCATAAAACATCCTCCTCCTTAGTGTCCCAATCTAAAATGATTTAACCAGAAGATAAAATGTGATATTTAACAGGGATCGTGTAGATCAGAAGTTGGATTTACCATGTTGTTGTTGCTGCTGTCCAACACTGCTGGACCCTGTCTGTTCTTCGTTGTCAAAGTTAAATAAGATGCTCCTGCTGCTGTTCCCTGTGGCCACCA
The DNA here is from genome assembly GCA_963556495.2 of Valencia hispanica. Taxonomy (NCBI): domain Eukaryota; kingdom Metazoa; phylum Chordata; class Actinopteri; order Cyprinodontiformes; family Valenciidae; genus Valencia; species Valencia hispanica. The sequence continues at coordinate 51,701,429 of OY747709.1, read as the reverse complement.
AGCTTCCTGAGCCTCCAGGCACTAAGACAAGAAACAAAGATAGGTGCAAACTTCAAATGGACGCTGACCCAATATTTAAATACACAGCATAGGTCAGATGTTGCTCCTCGCTCTCTTACAATGTGAATTGTTGCTGTTGTTGGTCCCTGACTGGTGCTCTCCAGGAGAGTAGGCCATCATTCCTCCGTTGCCATTCCCGTTTGTGGATGGAACAGATGCTAACAGGCCTAGATGTCAAAAACACATATTGTTGCTCATCTTTGTGACAGAGTTTGAATTTGCACAAATACAGTGTTGGGAAAAAAAAGTTTTAGTTTCAGGGTTTTACATTACATATATTTATATATGACATGAATTTACCAAATTTCCCTACGGGAATAATTAAGTATTCTTGAATTGAATAATAAAGACAATCCAGTGTTTACGTGGTTCTGAAATTATTTAAAAACATAATGGATTCCATACTGTTGTTATTTTTAAACAAAGATGAAGCATAAATGGAAAATCTATGCCTAAATAGTCCCATGCTGGTTTTAGAAGATTTTACACGACATGAACAATTGTTAGGCAAGTTGTATTTTTGAGGATTAAAATGATTAAACAACTGCAGGACTCTCAGTCAATTCCAAGTGTTTTATAAACTTCAAACTTGAATTTTTAGCAAAGTAAAAGGAAGGCTTGGGCTTTCCTTTTCTTAGGAGAAGATCTGTGCTTGCAAATTATTACACACCTGTAGTTGAAATCAAAAGTTTACACACCCACTCCCCCCCCCCACTGTCTAAAGTTAAATCCGACCAAACTTCAAAATTATTTCTATTTGCTAAAAGCTACAAAATAAAAAATAAAAAAAAAGAAATCAAAGAAATAATATGTCAGAGATGTATTTTTCGAAGTTTTTAACACCAGAGGTTTACATACATCTCAGTATCTGGTAGTGTTTGAACTGTGTGACTTGGGTCAAATGTTTTGGCTTTTCCTCCCTCAAGCTTCTCACAATAGTTTGCTGGAGTTCTGACTCATTCCTCCTGACAGATCCGCCCCGCCTTTTCCGGTCTTACCATAGATTTTCTCTAGGACTGAGAAAGGGCCTTGTGACGCCTACTAACACAAGACGTGGCATTTGCAAACTGCAAACTAGCCCTTTTTAAAATGTCTCTTGAAGTATTGGCTTCTTCCTCAATGAGTGGCCTTTCAGCCCATATCAGTACAGGACAAGTTTCACTGTGAATAATGACACTGTCTCACCAGCTTCAGCCAGCATCTTCACAAGGTCTGTAGCTCTTGTTCTGGGGTTGTTTGTATCCTGTATCCTTCCTGAGCACCATGATGGTTGGACATTCCCATCAAGTCCATACTTTAGTATAATTGTTTGAACAGATGAATGAGGCTCTTCAAGCAATCTGAAATTGCTCCCAAGGATGAGCCAGACTAGTGTTTGGAGGTAACGCAGCATATCAGCACAGAAGGCGCTCAGACTAACTGTCAAGCACAGTAGTGGAGGGCTGGTGATGTGGGCTTGTTTTGAAGCAAGAGCACCATGCTACCTTGAAGGCATTGAGTTCCTTACCTAACCTGGCTCATCTGTACTCGGCCCACTGTCCATCTTATTTTCTATGTTAATGACCTTTTAATGTTGCTCCTGAATGTGTCCGCACATGGGGATAGGACTGGGGGAGGGGAGGGTAGTATTATTGTGTTCATGCTTAAACTGGTGGGGGGTTATTCTGTAAAGCACTTTGAGCTGCATTTCTTTGTATGAAAAGCGCTTTATAAATAAAGGTTTATTATTAAGTTTATTATTATGAGAAGAGGTCGTGCTAGACATTTTTGTTGTCAGTCATTTTGACCGACGGGGTGAAAAATCAATTAGGGATGTAAGAAAAGATCGATACACCAATATATCGCGATATTTTATTACCCGATGTTGTATTCCCGATATAGGAAACGCATTTTCCCCGTTTATTTCACATTTTTGTATCGGTTTTGCTGTTGTCCTGGACTAATCACTTTATTGGGAGGACTTTACTCGGACCCTTATTGATATATAAAGAGCATTTTTGTTCGAAATGGATCGGTTTTGTCACGTTTATTGGACTACAAAGTGGTGAGTTCCATATTTTTATACCTCTGTCAGGAGAACGTTTGTTGTGGCAAAAGCGCTCACTGTGTCTTCAGTTATGATTGTATCCTTGATCGCCATTCATAATTGGAATCACAAGACTCTTAGCTTTCCAATGATATAACATATGTATAGGTTCATAGAAGTTAGAAAATCAGTGGATTTAAACTAGGAAATGGGCTGGGCCCGCCCGCAGGCCCTCGGAACGTTAACGGGTTAACGATGACATTTTTGTAGTAAAATTAAAAGTATGGCTGGTAGTTTGTGGCTGTTTTCACCTTCTTCGTTCCAGTGGATCAACTAGATCTAGTAATAAAACTGAATGTGTTAAAATATGAAACAGGTTGGAGTGTTCAGAATGATGGGGCAGTTTTCCTACTGTTAAATTGAGTTTTAAAAATCACAATATATCGTCTTACTCATAGTATCGCGATATATCGTATCGCGATACATATCGTATCGCCAGATTTTTTTTTGCCGATACACATCCCTACCATCAATAAAAAAATAAAAAAAAACATCCAATAGCACAAAAAAAAAAAAATCATTTTAAATAATATTCAATACAAAAAAGCTGAACAGAGAGCTATATATAAAAAATTTAACTAAACGATTGCACTTAAAATGGGTAAAAATCCCGCAGCATTCAGCGGTGGTTGGCACAACACCGGGAAGCGACGTGCTTCAACGCGCTGTCAGCTCCCAGTTAGCGACATGCATTGAATACGGTGTCCAGATCTGAGATGATGTTCTCATGGGAGTCTTTTTTGATGTCGATTGATTTAATTACCTGTGCTCTCTACGTAAAATTGAAAATGTCTGCGCGTTTGCAGCAAGCAGTTAGAGGTGTGAATTGTAATCTGGCCTTCAGATTTTACCATCATGGTCAAATACAGAAAATATTCGCTTACCACTACCCTTGGTATACCCCAACAGCGTGCTGTTAGCAGTGTGTGATACTTTTTGTACCACGACTGTAGAAAAAACCCTTAAACAAAAACAAAAAACAACTTGACTGTATGCATCCCTCACCCAGTCCTCTGTATCGGCTCAGCTGCTGGTAGATCTGCTTCATCCTTTCGATGTTGAGCCGGCTGGCCTCCGCGTGGTGCACCATGGGTTTGGGGTAATGGACTCCTATGATACACTTGGCTGCCGCCTGCACCGATTCGGGGGCGTTCCAGGGGTCGTAGATGAACTTGGCGGGGAAACCTCGGAGGACAGGTAAATATCGCCTGTAAGCGCAAGAAAACATTAGATGCTCTGGCTTTTGCCAACAGGAGGAAAAACAGAAGCAGGTTTATGTAATGACCATAGAAGAGTAAATGAACTGTAAAATATCTTAATATTCAAGAAAAAAAGTGTTTTAATTTAATTTTCGTAGCTTTAAAATTTTTCATGACTGTAAAGAAAAATACATAACAGCCCATAATTGTATTGTAATTAATAAGAGAAGGCTGGCCACCATGCTAACAGGTTCTATAGATATGAAAGGTACAACCACAAAACTGCACAGTATGGGTACGGTACAAGAAAGTTAAACAGAAAATCACTTTCTTCCATTCTGAAACTCATTAACGAACATTTCTGGCACTGCAGGGAGATACGATGACAGTGCAGAAAGCTTCAAACGTGATGGAAAACGAAGGGGCTGTGGCCCTGAACACGTTAACTGCAAGTTACTGCGACAACAGCCACGCCACGCCACTGACAAACAGTGTAATCCTCCAAGAGATGAAACCAAAAAAATAAAAAAAATCAACCGTTTCAGTGAGCTGCCAGGAGTCGCTCAGTGTGACAAAGAGAGGCCACCTACCTACTGGACTTGGTCCAACCTTACCTATTCCCAGGAGGGGATACTGAAAAGACAGGAGGAGGGGTGGAAGGGAGGGAGGGAGGGGGGGTGGGTGGGATGGGGATAGTGGAACTGTGGGAAGCAGCACAGTGCAGAGAGGGGTGGGGGGCTGGTGTGGTCCGGCCCAGTGGGCCGACACGCACGCACATGACGGACGACGCTCCGCTTGCTACGGAGAACGCACCGTCAGAGAGAGAGAGAGAGAGACAGACAGAGAGAGAGACAGACACACCACTGCCGATTGAGTAGAAGATGCCAGGAGACGTCTACTGTAACACGCGGTTAGAAAGCAGAGAGCATTGACCTCTCCCACCCCCCCCACCATCGGACCAGAGCTGGTGTATGTTGGAAAAATTCTGCCAACAACAAGATAAAAAATAAAATGTTCCATGTCTCGTCTTCCCAGCTGGACCTGCTCTGGTAAAGTTTTAACTGAGAACACGGGAAAAGGAAAAAAAAAATCCATGTTTAAATGTTTTCTGTTAAAAACTACCATCTAAAGTCCTGCTTCTCACATGAGAATGATGCTACGATCTCCTTGTCGATGACAGAAGTTTCCCATCATACCTTAAAGCTCCAAGCCCCCCCCCCTCCCTCCCTCCCTCCCTCCAACCTTCATCCCCCACCTCCCCTCATATTCAGACAGTGGTGGACTGAGAAAAGAGCTCACACATGCTCCCGATCCCCCGGACTGTGGTGGTTAACTTTTAAGAGGTCAGCGGGCCCATAGCCCCCCTGCTGACTGTCCCCTCCCCCTCGGCCACAGCAGCACACTCTGGACCGGCATACTAGGGAGCCCCCTCATTTCACCAAAAAGGACTACAACCCTTTTGCCAGGAAGATCCACGACCTGCTAGTAGCGAGCTGTCCTGGAAGGGAACAGCGGGTGGTGTGGTGGGAGGGGCCTACACTCAGGAAGTATGCACTAGGAAGGCAGCACACTGTGATAGAAGACAAGATTTCAAATCTGAACTACAATTTTTACGAATAATTAGTTTTTAATCAGGCTACAAATTGTAATCAGTATTATAAGTAGACGGATAGAAAACAGAGAAACTGAATATTGTTCCATTAAATTGACTCTAGGGGGAGAAGGATTATAAAAAGTACTGATACTAATACTTAGCCCTGCGGAACACAATTTAATTTTTTGTTAACATTTAAAAAAAACCCAACATATTTAATCAGGTTACAAGACACTGAATATTGTTTCCTTAAACAGACTCTAGGTAGAGTAGAAGGATTATAAAAAGAAGTGATCGAGCACTAAGCCCTGCAGAACACCACTGAATGATCTTTTTACATTTTTAAAAAAAATTTAAGCTGGCTAAAAGAAACTGAATATTGTGGTGGAAAATTATTATGCAATTAGGAATTAAGTGTATATTCTCTGTTTAGTGAATGCATCTAGGGTAAAATGGCAAGCTTATTGTTCCAGCTTAATGTTATAAAAGATATACATGTCAGGTCACCAGAGAGACAGACGCCGGGGCAGTAAGATAACAGTCTGGCCTTCGGATGAGCTGCTTTATGCGTTGATTTGAGACTCGCATGGAGCACCTGTCCAGAGGCGGAGCGTGAAGGTTGGAGAAGACGTCTACAGAGATAAACAGTGATTGCTGAATACTATTTAGGCGGTTAGTTAGAAAGGTTGGTTAGGGTGATGCACGAGTAACTCTGTCCCCTCCATGATCTGGCCAGACATGTTTGAACTAAATAGTTAAACGCCTTCTGGGACTCAAGTCTTCTTCATTATGGAAACCCTGGGATACTTTTTTTTTAACCATAACAATATTGTTCCCTTAAATGGACTCTAGGGGGAGTACAAGGATTTTAAAAAAAAGTATTGATAATAATACTAACCTCGCAGACGACACTTGAATGATTTTTTTTTCTTTACATAAAAAAAACAAACATATTTAATCAGGTTACAAGAAACTGAATATTGTATTTTTAATATTTACAGACATACTAATAATTTTTTTAGAACATATTTCTAAACATTTGAACAACATTAAAGTATTTTTTATTTATTATCCATCATTACTATGATCTAACAACAATGTGAGTTGGGTACAATCTTTTTCTGCCGAGTTTGAAAGAAACAACAGGCTAAAGTAAAATGTAATGACCATCACATTTCTTACAGATGTGTTAAATGTATTTATTCAGTAGTTTGTTTTTCTATCTAAGGCAGTCGATGTCTGTTTTGTGTTTCTAGGGTTTAAATCAATAGTTTTTTCCATGTATTAGAGTTTCACTTTTATTTTAGGGTAGTCCCACAGTGTGCGTCAGCTAGCTAGATGACCTTATACGTGTAAGTAGCATAAGCCAGCCACTGCTCCACCGGAACCAACAAGGCTGCATTCACATAAGCAGAGCACCAATGGACATTTCACAAAGGGCTGGATGAGGGACTTTGCCCAGCGTCTGGACAAAGGACGGCTCGCGTGGCACTGTGCGGAAAACGAGTACCGGCGCCACTCGTGCAACACTGCGACGGCAGACCTACAGCTGGTCCAACGCCTCTCCTCGCTACCCTCCGGGAAATGCTTCACAGCGCTCTACCAAACGAATGCTGGCAAGGCATCTGCGTTTCCCTACCAAGCGGTCAGAGTCCTTTTTGACTAAATGAGACGCTACCGAGTCACAAACCCGCCAAGAGGGTGCTGCTGGGGCGTGAGCAAGTCTCGTCCCTCAGGGTTGCACAGGTAGAATAAGAACAAAAAACGGCCACTGATTTCTCAGCTGGATTTCCAACTTTCATCCAAGGTGCAGCCAGAGGACCCATGCTGCACCTGGGTGGAAGGAGGGGGGGCTGGAGAACGGCCAATCACCTTAAAAGCAATCAGCTACAATCTACACGGGGAGAGGGACAGCTGAACTTTTCCCCCAATCCCCCGCATAAAAAAAAACACACAAAAAACAACAACAGATGAGCCGAAACACAAACAGAGCTACATCCAGAAAAGAGAGGAAATTATCTCTAATGTCTCTGCAGTGAGTCGTCTGCTAGTAACGGGTATAAACCTACTGATGTATGCGTGAACACAATCACCAACATTCACAAACAATCAAAATTACACTGTGAGTTGTTAGAGAAGACATGCCTGACATCCCAAAGACTACATACTGAAGTTTGGAACAGACTGAAAGATGGAACGATGGCAAAACAAGAGAAACAGTACAAAGCTTAAGGATTCTTATTCTGTCTCATCACTTACCCAGAGATCTGGAGGCCCCGCATTTATCCCACCCCCCTCTGCCATCTCTCTCTCTCATCATCTGCTTTGGTTGGTCTGAAAAACCTACCATCCGGTGGGAGCTTTATGTGCATGAATAGATGCCTGAACTGAGCCTCATTTTACGTAATATGCAAGATAAATAAGGACTGCGATAAAGCTTGAATTCTTTCCAAACGTTTTACATTAGCTGTTTGAAAAATGAACTATTCCTCTTGTTTCCTGCATTTAATCTGCATAGGATAATGGTAGCTGAGCTAGCTCCTGAGGCTAGAGGAACACGTCGAAGGTCTTTCTGCTTTCACTTACCCCGCCCCCCCATCATCTAGTTCATGGAGAGAGAGAGAGGGACGGAGGGAAGGGGGGGAAGCATCCATGCGGTTGGAATCAGTTGTTGGCACCAATGGGCGATGACAGGAAAGGTACCCACCTGATGAAGTCCCCGTTGGGGTCGGTGCGCCGGCCGAAGCCCACGGGGCAGTAGCAGTGGAAGAACTGCTGAAAGAATGAACTACAGGACAGCCACATCCAGCTGCCCGCGTTCACACTCCAGTCTGCATCCAGCAGCAGCTCCTCGAAAACCTGAAGCAGTAACAGATTGGTTGGAGGCTCTCCTTATGCTTTTATCATTTCTGAGATTTAGTTTTTTCTCTAAGGGAAATGTTTGTGACCTTTTTATAGGGGTGTAAGGGTACAAAACAAACAAATAAAAAGTTCAGTATGTATTTCGGGTTTTAAAGTCACGCTTTGGTATGTTTTCGGTACACTTTAATCAAGAAAAATAAATACAAATGTGGATGTTTTTTTGTCTTTTTACTTTGATCAGCATTAAACAAAGAACCTTTTTTCCTGAAATCCTTCCTTTCAATCCTGAAATTAATTTGATTTTATTATGTTCTGTAACTTAAAAAAAGTTGAAAGTATAAAACTGACTGGAGATTTGATTGGATTTGATTAAAAAAAACAAATAAAATAGTACAAGCAGACATAGCCAGAGTACAAAACAATATAACCACTTGGAAACAGTCAGTTAGTGTTAATGTTTAAAAATGTTTAAATAAAATGTTGCCCATATTTGAGAATAAAACTTGGATAAATCCCTTTGGAGTTGTTCTGATATTTTCACAGCCTAGTCTCCCAACTGTACTTGAATGCAGCATAGACAGCTGTTGGGGAAAAGCCCTTTTCATCAACGGGGATTCCTCTGACTTGAGTTTTATCCAAGATAATGAGTTTGGGCTGATTGGATGCTACTGGTAGCCATGTTGACTGGTTTTTCTCTAGTATCAATGATGTTTACATTCAGCTTGACATTGTTGCAGGTGAGTCATTCAGTTCAGTTCAGTGTTATGGACCTTAATGCTGTTGAAAGACGTGTTCGCCGACAAAGTTCTGGTTTGGTCCATCTTTCTTTTTCTACTGTAGTTGCATGAGAAACCATTAATGTTCCCAAATAGCAGAGCTTAGTGATAGCTGGGAGTCCTTTCTGTTTTGTTGTCACTTTTTAAAGTTGTGCTGCAGAACGTTCCACTGCGCTCTCAGTTCTGCACATAAACATTCTGCATGTGTTCAGGTAGAACCGACAGGGCCGAACACATGTACTGTTACACCCCTACCTTTTTAATTTTACTGGCTGATGCGGCTTTTAGATTTATTTATTTTGAGAATTGAAGGTAACAAACCCTGGCCATAAGGGGAGGGACAGAAAGAGAAAACAGCTTTTCCCATTTAAATAAAAATGAAGGGTTTACGTCAGTATCCCCATTCATGCATCAAAGTAACAAATACGTTCTTTTACAAGTTTTTCCTTCTGCATTCTCACCTTCATCCCTTCCTCCCAGCTGATCCACAGGTCCCCTCTGGTGAGGAAGCAGGCCACAGCGTGCCTGGCGAGATGATGGATCCAGCCCTCCTGCCTCAGCTGAGTCATGATGGCGTCTATCCAGGGGAAGCCGGTCTTGGCCTCGGCCCACTTGGCGAGGGCCTCGGGATTCTTGTCCCACGGGATGCGGACGCAGATGGGGTTTCCTTCCATCTTGTCGAAGCGTGGGTTGTTGGTGGCTGCTGTGTAGAAGAACTCGCGCCACAGTAACTGGCCATACAGGGAGAGTGGAGGAGAGCTGTTCTTCTTTACCTGGAGGTAATTTTAACACAGAAACAGAAAAAAGTGAGTAGAATTTAAATATGTATGGAATTCACAGCTTTTAGATTTAGATTGTAAAACGTAGAGTGAAATCTAATCTATTTTGTTTCCTGCAGAATCTGTTGCAGTTTAACCTTGTTTTTTATTGGTCCATTTACACTGAACTTTGAGTTAGTTTCTGTAAAACCATCACAAAAATGGCCAAATCAGTCATTATCGTTTGAGTTTGGGCGCCGACCTTGCGGTAGAGATCAGTGAGTTTGAAGTAGAAGAGGCGGCAGGAGAGGCAGCCGAAGCGCAGGTAGGGGCTTAGGCCGGTCGGGCTGGCCAGCAGCGAGTTGGCGTTCATCCGGGGACGCTCGAAGTTAGCCACCCATGCCTGAAGAGAGAGGAGGGAGGAGGAAGAAGAGATGTGACGGCATGGATGCAGGAGGAGAGGAAAAGAGATAAGAATCAAACATGTTTAGAAATTTTTTTTAAATAAATATTGGTTTACTGCCTGATGAAATTCTTTAACGCCTCTAATTTCTGAGCAGATGTGACATATAGAGAAACAGTAGAAATTAGCCTTACATAATCAGTTTACTGTTAGAAACCAATTTAAATATTTGACATGAACGGTTTATAACACCTGGAGAGAGGATATCACGCTATTTTATTAAAATTTAAGGCAAATAAATAAAGGATAAAAACATAACTAGAGTGTGTAATACTGACTTTTCTCTCCAGATGGCGCTCTATCCTAGTCAGAGCTTCAGTCTCTCCTCCAGGCCACACAGCAGTAGGTAGGCCCTCAGTGTCGAAACCTGAAAAATACTCATTTCAATCAGTGTATTCTTCGCCTCGTTGAACTGACCAAGTATTAAATATACAAAACAGGTAAATAAAAAGAAATGCTGCATTTGACTTTTGTTGAGTCATCAGACAGCAATTACTAATCAGTTATTGTTAGTTGTGCATCCATTTTCAATTTAGTCTATATAAATTTAATATGTATTCTAGAAACATTTGAACAATATTTAAAATAAAAGGGTACCAAAACCATTAACCCGTATGTTTTTTTGTAAACGAAAATTTGCTCACAAACTATAAACCAAATGAACATAATCAGATGATCATGTTGCATATGCAAGAACAGTTTTACATCGTTAGTGATTTCTGATATTCTTGACCGTTAACGTTAGAGAGATTTAATGTGGAAACTAACTCTACAATTTAAAATACAGTTTAACCAGCAGATGGCGCCAGTATCTGGGCAGGGACAGACGCTGGCAAGGAAAACACAACATCTAGACTGAGTCGGAGTAAGAAAGTTAAAAGTGGCCTCTGGGTAATTTCAGGGGATAAATGACAGCACGCCTGAACAGAGAGGAACCCAGATATATTTAGAGTTAAAAGCTTAATCAGCTTGTGGATCGGTGGAGGAGTTGGGTTCAGCAGGTGTAAACTGCAGATGGCTGCAGGACATCTAAATGCATGAATGGACTAAGTCTGTGAATGGAAACCAGACATCTGGATGGTTCTTCTAAGCAGCTGAACCTGAATAATCCAATAGGAAAGACTTACTGTAGAGAAGGAGCTTTAAATAGAGAAACTGGACTGACAGACTAAAGCAACAAAGGTTTCAATAATGAAATAAAGTTTTGTTTTTATTGCCCCATTTTGTTATATTTAACACTAGAAAATCAGTTTCAACGTCAACCACGTTCACATTAAACCTTCTGGTTTTAGTCCTTTAATTATAAACTTAAATACATGAAATCTGGGCCAATCAGCAGCTGCACAGATGTTTCTGGTTCAGATTAATATCAAGGCTATCCTATTAATTCACTGGAGTTGCACGAGGTGGCGCGTTTGCTTTCTCACCCAGCTCCTCCAGGGACGGGACGCCGAACTTTTCCCCGTGGTCCTCGGAGATGGGGGTGATGCAGCCGCCCATCAGAGCGTCCGACAGCGTCTCTACGGGCATCTCGGGCGGGTCCAGGCGACTAATCAGGGTCTGGAATCGCTTGTAGGTGAGTGGAGGCTGTCCCCCGTTCAGCTCGATGATCCTGCAGAGGTACACATGAATAAATATGCATGAATAAAAACAAGGGAAAGTGGGAATAAAAGTTATTCTAATTTACTCCTCACCAGTAATCCTCTGTTTTTTATTACATTTAATGTACCACTTTAACACTTTTGTTTACCTACATCTAGGGATGTTCAATATCTGCTTTTTTCTTACCGATATCCAATATATGGATTTAGTCTAAATATTAATTTCCAATACAGATTTAAACCGATATCACTGAAAGACGTCTACCTAAATGTTCAAGGTTGGCTCAGAAATGCAAAAACCACAGTATATATTGTGAGTTTAGCACAATAAATAAAAATCTCAAAAACAATACCTCAGATCTGTCATATTTTGACATTTTGAATGAGAGGAGAGGTTTGAAGAAGAGTTTAAAGTTTAAAACTTCTTAACATCCCTGCAATTTTCGCCTGAAATCTTTTTTAAAAAGTATACCAAAATTAAAATGAAAGCTGTTGTTGGACCATTTGAAGTGAAGGCATGGTTGGGGTCTCTTGAAAAACATTGGTTCAAGTTACACATGAAGAATAAGGAACTTTTCACCCATTAAACCCTTCACCTGTTGGATCACGTAAGATGTCAACCAAAAGCTAACACTTGGGGTCATGCGCAGTGCAATTTGTAGGCTAATCTGAGCATGCTAACGGAAGAGACCATGAAAACATTGTGATAAATGCTCGCAAGGAAGGAATTTACAAAGATTTTCTACTGCGGATTTTGCTGGATTATGGACAACAGACTTGTTGCAGACTTGTTTGCTGTGTCTAAAGTTATGATTGTATCTGTGATTGGCATACATCTTTGGAATAAAAATAATCTTAGCTTTCCAACGATGTCTAATATGTATATGTAATCTCAGCAAAACAAATAAACGTCCCTTTTTCAGGACTGTGTATTTCAACAATAATGTTGTAAAAATCCAAATAACTTTACAGATATTCATTGTAAAGGGTTTAAACAATGTTTTCCATGCATGTTCAATTAACCATAATCAATTAAATTAAGATGCACCAGTGGAATGGTCGTTAAGACCTTAACAGCTTACAGAAAGTAGGCATTTAAGGTCACAGTTCTAAAAATGCAGGACACTAAAGAGACTTGTCTACCGACTTTGAAAAACACCCAAAGAAAGATGCCCAGGGTCCCTGCTCATCTGCGTGAACGTGCATTAGGCATGCTGCGGGGAGGCATGAGGACTGCTGATGTGGCTAATGTCCGCACTGTGAGACGCCTAAGACAGCGCTACAGGGAGACAGGAAGGACAGCTGATCATCCTCGCAGTGGAAGACCACGTGTAACAACACCTGCACAGGATCGGTACATCCGAATATCACACCTGCGTGACAGGTACAGGATGGCCACAACAACTGCCCGAGTCAAACCAGGAACACACAATCCCTCCATCAGTGCTCAGACTGTCCGCAATAGGCTGAGAGAGGTTGGACTGAGGGCTTGTAGGCCTGTTGTAAGGCAGGTCCTTACCAGACATCACCAGCAACAACGCCGCCTATGGGCACAAACCCACCTTCGCTGGACCAGACAGGAGTGGCAAAAAGTGCTCTTCACTGATGAGTCACGGTTTTGTCTCACCAGGGGTGATGGACGGATTGGTGTTTAGCGTCAAAGGAATGAGCGTTACACCGAGGCCTGTACCCTGGAGCGGGATCGATTTGGAGGTGGGGGGTCCGTCATGGTCTGGGGCGGTATATCACATCACCATCGGACTGAGCTTGTTGTCATTGCAGGCAATCTCAATGCCTTGTGGTACAGGGAAGACATCCTCCTCCCTCATGTGGTACCCTTTATGCATGCTCATCCGGACATGATCCTCCAGCAGGACAATGCCACCAGCCATACTGCTCGTTCTGTGCGTGAGTTTCTGCATGACAGCAATGTCAGTGTTCTGCCATGGCCAGCGAAGAGCCCGGATCTCAATCCCATTGAGCACGTCTGGGACCTGTTGGATCGCAGGGTGAGGGCTAGGGCCATCCCCCCCCAGAAATGTCCAGGAACTTGCAAGTGCCTTGGTGGAAGAGTGGGGTAACATCTCACAGCAAGAACTGACAAATCTGGTCCAGTCCATGAGGAAGAGATGCACTGCAGTACTTCAAGCAGCTGGTGGCCACACCAGATACTGACTGGTACTTTGGATTTTGAGCCTCCCTTCATTCAAGGACACATTATTCTATTTCTGTTAGTCACATGTCTGTGAAACATTTTTAGTTTATGTCTTATGGTGTTGACTCTTTTAGTGTTCATACAAATATTTACACACATTAAGTTTACTGAAAGTAAAAACTGTTGAAGTCAGAGGACGTTTCTTTTTTTGCTGAGTATATAAAGAGGGTGTTGAAACAAAAGGCAGAATTGTCCTGGAAGTATTAAACAACCCTCACGTGGGATGTAGGAATGCTATGTGCATTGTATTAAAGTTCAAAAGCCGTTTTATTAAAAAAGTGAAAAGAAAAAAAATCGATACTTTTCCGACATTATATTTTAATGCCAATATCAGCCAATAATATTGGCCCTGCCTATTTATATTATTTGATATTTCTCAGTATTGTTAAAATTGATATATCTATACGTAAAAAAGAAAACTTACAGGCTGTCATTTTTTTTTTTATATGACCGTATTTAAACACTCAATACTTTTGCGAAACTTCAGGTTTTTACCCTGTTTTTTTTTTTTACAGATGTGATAGAAATAAACTGGTTTACCTAAAAATTTTGGTTTACGCCTTCAAATTCAGATTTATTTTGTCTTACTTGTCCAGGTCGTAGAGTGTGTGGGATATCTTGACCATGACCTCCACCCCCGCCTCCTTGGCCAGCTTCTTAATGGCGGCGTCTCGCTCCTTCCCGAACGGTTCCGAGTCATACTCAAAGGTCAGCCGAGAGATCTTCCACTCCTGATTGGCAGAGATCAGGAATTACTTGTTTTTTTTCACCCCACCATGAAATTGTTTCAGGAACTTGTGAGTGCGTTTTAATCGAACCGACAGCACAACGCGGACACTTAGAACTGCCTCTGTGTTAAGAGTTTGTGAAGTGGTGCCATTTGCCTCTCTGTGCTGACCTTAAAGAGGCGCGGGAACACGTTTGCTGGTTGGCCCCTGATGACAAAAAGCCGGGAGTTGAGTTTCCGGAGACTCGCATCCAGGTCCTCCAAACACTGGAGCAGAAACCTGAAGATGGGACACGGGAAAGAGAAAAGAAAACCCATGAAACAGACGTTCAGTGTGAAAGATTTCATTCATGACTTCTCATTTTCTACTTTATAAAAAAATGTGAAGGAAACCTTTTGCGCCCCCCCTGGCTTGCTGGGATTTATTTCCTTCGTATACTTTAGTAATGCTAAATTTCTCATAGCAGTGGTTAATCTGTAGGGGTGTGGCATCTCCTCATGATTTGATTTTTATTTGATTTAAGGTTTTTTTGGGCCTGAGTGGCCTTTATTGATAGTGGACAGAGTTTTGATGGGGGAAGAGAGGTGGGAGAAGACAAAGGTCGCCCGGGACGGGACTCGAACCGGGGACAGCCGCGTCGAGGACCAAAGCCTCTCCACATGGGATGCCCGCTCTAACCACTACGCCACGCGACACCCCACGATTTGATTTTTGTTGCCCCCCATTGAGATGAAAAGTGGACTAGTCCGGGAAAAAAAAAAAACCAGTGACAGTGATACTAACATGACAGATTACAACAAAAACGCTCCTTTCACAACTAAAGTGCTAAATATTTGCTGCAGTTTGTAAATTTCATGCTGCATGGCTGAAACACTGGCTACAGTCAAAATGTTTCTGCAGGTCCGTTCCCTAAAGATATCCAGGCGGCACGCCGGACTTTTATGTCTTAGCCATTTAATTATTATGAAAAATATTTGGATGTTCAACACTTTGAAATCGCTATAAATTTGACACGTTTCACATCGCAATGTATCGATTTAATAACAAATCGGCCCACCGCTATTAAGATGGGTTGTAAATATTCTCCAAATACCACATTAAACACCAGAATAGACATAAAGAAAAACCACAGACGTGGAAAATTTCAACCATTTTTAATCCAACATGATCTTTATTCTGTCATTAATCACAGCTGTAAAGCATCTCAAAAGTTTAAAAACACATTTAAAATAGAAACATGAATGACTCTACAGTCATTTCGGTCAAATTATACAGCTCTTTATATTTTGATTGTCATCAACTAAAATTTATGATATTATTAAAAGGCAACTAGATTGATGGCTCTCTCTGTTTTGGCTTATTTTTTTAGCCATGTGCCACACCTTTACATTTATGAAAGAATTTTGATTGTCTGTTGAACCAGTTACAGTAACTCTGAATTATTTGGACCCTAAAAAGGCCAGATTATATGATCAACTTGCAGGTATTTGCAGTATTTCTTATTTTTTGTAAAGACAAAACTTTTAGTTAATGTTCACCTTCACAGTTTTCCATGGTTCTTGTCCAGTTTAGAAAGCAGGGGAAAGTCACATAGTAACTCTTGCACCAGATCACTTGAATAGAGAAGGAGGATGCATCCTTGGATGGAAGTTATGTAGAAATGAGGCAGTGGCTCGAAACTTTGCACAATGCCGTAATTACATCATTAATGTCCAGTGTGTCAAAAAAAAAGAAAAGAAGAAGTATCTTTTCCCCACATACTTTCCTATATTCAAGGCTCCTTAGGATGCCTGTTTGGAGGACTAGTTTTTAGAGCAGTCAGTGTTAAAAAATGAGAAGGAAGAAATTAAAATTAAAAAAGGACTTTACCAGAAATCATTACAACAAAAACAAAACATTTGTACTCTCCACAAAATAATCATAATCTCAAGGACCATCAGCGTTTATCTGAGAAGGCCTCGCCTGAGAGCTTACAGTGTGAACCATGTACTAAATAAAAAAGGTTGGGTATTCCTGACTCTGATTGGCTGCCCGAAGGCCGTCTTTGACGCAAACTTCTGCCGGCCTACAACGTAAGCTTTGGCTCAGGAATCTCGTGTGAGAGGTTGGTGACCCCACAAGACGTCAGGAAACAGCATTTGGAACTGAGCGGAATGAAAGACGATGTGAGCTGAAGCTTTGAAGGCCGGACAGCTGTAAAAAAAACAAACAACAAAACACAACATATAACGCAACGTGTGCGCAATTAATTCACTGCTCACTACCTGAGCACCAGAAAATAGCTGCAGGCAGCTACATACACACACAAACACAGTCTGACCAAGAGCCATAGAGAGAGCTCAGTCCTAGAGGCCGAATCTACGGTTGTCTTTCAAACTGTCTCTGCAAACAATCGGACAGCGCTGGTACCAATCAGAGCAACTAAAACGCGACGTATTCATAGCGACGGATATCAATCGACGTGGCGGTTCGTCATACACCGTCGAAACAAAGAACTGAAGTGTACGGTGGCCCTGAAAGGTCACAGCACGCAACTTAAGATAACACACGCAAAAAGACAAAACACAAGCAAATTGAGAAAACATTTTCATCAATTTGACAACACGTGTGCAGCATTTAGAAAAATGACCCAACACATTAGAAAAGCGTGCTGCAAACAGACCACAACACAACGGAAGTGTTTCCAGGGGACACCTAAATGTGATGCACACGGCCGGACATGCTTGTTGTTGACACGGATTTCGAGTCACAGCTCAGTCACCGTCTCTGTCTGTCAGTAGTGTTGGAAAACGAGATAAAAAGTAATTGTTTTTTATTTATTTTAACATTGTGATCGCATGATTCAGCCTATTGCAGTGATCTGTTGCTAAACTCTTGTTAGCCTTTAGCCATGTGCATCACATTTAGGTGTCCCCTGGAAACACTTCCGTTGTGTTGTGGTCTATTTGCAGGGCGTTTTTCTAATTTGTTGGGTCATTTTTCTAAATGCTGAACACGTGTTGTCAAATTGATGAAAATTTTTCTCAATTTGCTTGCGTTTTGTCTTTTTGCATGTTTTCTTAAGTTGCGTGCTGTGACCTTTCAGGGCCACCGTAGAAGTGCCTCTATCTGCTCATCTATCAAAGAAAAGCCCGAGTGTAAACCATCCAAGCTGACCCCAAAGTCGTATGAAAAGAGCGCCGGTCCTGAGCTGCCGCCATCTTTGTTGTTTTGCTCCGTCGCAGCTATGCCGTCATCGTAAAACACAAAACAAAACAGAAGAGGCTCCGCCGTAATGGTGCTAAGCCTGCCCAACGTCTCTCTACAAACAGAGCGCTGTGATTGGCCGAGCCAATGGTGGACCTGCTGGTGCTACAATGGAGCGTAGCTAGAGCAACCTGCAGAGCAAAATCTGTTGCTACTGCTACGGTTTGGTTAGATTTCTAGGCTACCATTTTACAGTACTTAAATTAAATAATACAAAAAGCTGTTAAAGTCAAGAAGATCATGGGAAATTAAACCTTAAAAAAGGAAACTATAACTGGTTTTCCATATCTACCACTATATTTCCTTCCTTTAGTCTGTATTTTATATACTATATGGAGGTTAAACTGCTTAGCATCAGCAGACTAGACCGAGAATGCAGGGTTATGTACAGAGCAGACAGCATTATGGTGCTCCTGGCCTAATCACTGAACCTGAGCAGGCGCCGCTCACAGCTAAAGCTCCATGTGTTCCCAATCCTCACGCAGACAGGAGAGTAGTGCACACAGTAAGGCACGTGCCGGCCTGTTCATGAGCTAGACGCAGGCAGTTTTCAGACAGACTGTCAGCAAAGACCGTTTAGCGGAACAGTTAAGACATCGTTCACAGTATTCAAAAATGGTGATCTACCTTTGTAAAATGGATATTGCACATTTGTCAACCTAAGTTTTATTCCTTGTGAGGGAACCAAAACCAAAAGAGATTGAAACCTGCTCTGAATCTAACCTAGAAACCTATGCTTTTTGGGACAGGATATTCATTGTATTAGTTGATTCAGAGCGATGACGCAAATGGTTTTGTGCAAAGCGAATGAGCATGGATAGAAATACAATACAGCAGGAGCTAAAACGTTCCTGACGTGTTAGGCATCAAAGCTTGGCTGAGCGAGAAATCCTGGTTTTGAAACACACAAGGTCAGTAAACGTTGAAAATAGAGGAGTGCAACCATTAGGCCTGGTTTACACCGGCCGCGGAACGGAGACCGCTTCCATTCGGAAGCGCGCCCGCTTCGCAGAGGTTCCGAGGTCGGGGTGAACCAGGCGTTGAAATCAGTAAAACATGCAGAGAAGTAAATAACAATGAGGTCACAGTCAACAACTCTTTTTAGGTAAGGTTGATCATGGGATCCTTCTGCACCGTTTGGACCAGTGTTTAGGAATCAGGGGCACCAGTTTAAACTGGTTTCGGTCTTAATAAGAATGCAGATTGTTTTTCTGTTCACCTTGACCAGTTTTCCCTGATTAGCAGCCTCCCCTTTAGTTGTGGGGTTCCACAGGGATCTTTCTTAGGTCTGCTGCTGTTTTCTCTTTACGTCTTGCCTATGGGGTCTATTTTTAAAGAAACATGATATTTCCTGCCATCGCTTTGCAAATGATGTACAGATCCATCTTCCTATGAAATCTGAGAGTAACCGTACCAGTTTCTTAAACTGCCTTATGGATTGAAAAGCTTGCATTGCATTTAATTTCTTACATTTAAACAAACTGTCAACTAAGTTTATTCTGTAAATCTGAGCTTTTAAATAGTGCTGATAGTGTTCTTGGTCCACTAATCTCCTGTTGTGGTAGGAATTCACATGTTCTGGTACATGTGCTTTTGGGGTAGAAAGGAATAACTCTGTGTAACTGATTGAAGTCTGGGGCCAGCAAGTATGCCTTTCTCGCCAGGTGAAAGTGACCCGTCCACTTCTTGGCAATAACATCCTGCCGGAGAATGAGTCCATGACTGTTAAAACTCCCCAATCCAGACGTTTCCGGTCTGCCTTTCATCATCACACAGTTTGTGCGTAATGAGAATGCATAAAAGCTTGTGTAATGAGAGAGGGAGAAGAAAGCAAGATGGTGGGTTGCTGGGATTGAGTGTACGTTGAAAATCTGTCCAGCGCTATGTATAATCAGGCTGCATTTCAGATTAACAGTTGTCTAGACTGGTTAAACTCTAAAACTAGCCAGAGTAAAATCATTGGCACCCCTGAGCTTTTGCTTCACAAGAGGAAGCGTAGATGAGTTACAATGTCTAATTTCCCTTAAACAAGTGCCATTGAACTGAATCCTGTTGGTAGATTTGACCCAGACAGAAAAACAAAGTGGATTTTAAGGGTGGATTCACACCAGCCTCGTGTAGTCCGCTTTAATCAAACTCCAGTTTGTTACCCAGGAAGTGTGGTTTGTTTTGGGCCACCTTAGGTGGAGAGTTAAAAAGGTTGCTCAAAAGTTTTGGTTCATTTAACAAAGAGCAGTATGACAGCGAACCTCAGCAACTAAAAACAACAACAAAAACAAAAAATGCATCAGTGTTGTGATTTTGGTCCCCAATTGAACAGAGTCTATTGGACTATCAGGTGTGAAAAGGACCTAAGGTTACGCCAATGTCTCCGTCACTGATTGGATATTTTCTTAGCTCTAAACAAAGCGTCAACATGCAGTTTGTTGACGCGTTTAAAGAGCACAACAACACGGATCCTTCAGCTTTGATGCATTGAAGGAACGGAAACGACCTGCTGCCAGTGGGATACACGGCGGCGCCGTTGGTAAAAATGCTGCCTTAGCAGTAAGAAGGTTCTGGGTTCCAATTCCTGCTCTTTCTGAGTCTTTCTGCGTACAGTTTGTGGGTTCTCCCTGTGCATGCGTGGGTTCTCTCCGGGTACTCCGGCTTCCTCTCGCAGCACAAAGTCATGACTGTTCAGTTCTCTAAATTGCCATTAGGTATGTGTCCCAGTAGAGTGGTCATCACTATTTAAAGGTTTCCATACAAAGACATAAGATGAGGGCCTGATTGAGTCCACGACAGTGAAAATATGAATGTAAATGACGTTTCCTAACTGTTGAATGGAATCCAAATAGGTTTGAAATAACATCCACAGACTGTTGGCCTCTAAATTAATCCTGATTTTGTCTGATTTATTAATTTAAAAAAACCTTAAATATTGTGTAGAATGTCAAGTCTTCTTGTTCAGTTGTGTTTACATCGTTGCATAACCTTAGAAAAGAGAGTGTACTTACTTTTCACCAGGACTGTATGTAATATCAAAGGCCGACCTCGTTCTACGTTTGCGGCAAAAAAAAAAAAAAAAAAAAAAAGAGTTCTATGAAGGGAACTTGTATTATATGAATATTTGAGGTGGTACGTTTTCAGCTGGACTTTTGAGTCGGGCTCCATGTATGAATGCACAGGGAAGCATTCGTGTCTACCTCCGCACCTGGCTTCTGACAGCATTTCCATATCTACATTAGCGTGGGCTTCCGTGTTCACACGCGGGTGTAAACGGCATTTAGGAAGACATTCGGGAGAATCTAAGCAAGCTTCCCGGTTTAAAGATCTATGTGCATTTTTAATGTGTGTGAGTGTGTTTGCCTTTATGTTACAGTAGTCCTCATAGAACCGCTCTGGCCTACAGCTGTTGCAGCGCACAGACACACACAGCCTAGGCTGTACCATAACACAATCCCTTAGCCTAGTAACCTCATTCCTGGTTGTCCACACACGTAGCCTGAGAAAGGCTTTTATTTTTTAAATTTTCTTTCAGAGCGATCCGACTGAACACTGAATCTAAAAAAGGTAACTAAGGTCTCCAACTAGAAGCCGTGTTTTTGGGTTTAAGCTTCATAATGATAAATTTAAAAACTTTTGATTAGTCAAGTCTTCTCTTAAAAACGCATTTAAACAAAGAGAAACAATACAAACATTAGAATAAAGAAGCTCGGTTTACTCCACTACAGGAAGTTAAAGGTCTCATTAACTCGCTTTCAATAAATTTGCTGTGGTCTCTAGCTTGAATGAATGCCTTGTGAGTCGTTTTCTGTGAAAAATAAAAAATAAAAAAATGTAAATGGTATTTGACCCCCAAGGACACCACGGCCGAGATGGACAGAGCTGGGATTCGAACTGGCAACCCACCGATTACGGGACGTATTCCTACAGAACAGTCTTACCTAAAGAACAGGGACTTCTATGTTTCAATAGGAAACTTTTCATCAGAACGAACAGAAATCACATGTGGGGTGCCCCAGGGCTCCATCCTGGGGCCCCTCTTATTTAATATCTACATGCTCCCACTAGGCAAGATTATAGCAACCAATAACATTAGCTACCATAACTACGCAGATGACACTCAGCTCTACATTGCAATGTCACCAGGTGACTCTGAACCCATTCAAACCCTAAATCAATGCATTGACCAAATAAATGGATGGATGTGCCATAACTTTCTCCAGCTGAATAGAAACAAAACTGAAGTGATTATTTTTGGACCCAAGGAGGAACGATCAAGAGTCAGCACACAGCTTCAATTAATACAGCTAGAAACTACTGATCAGGTTCGTAACCTAGTTGTAGTAATGGACTCAGACCTGAACCTCCAGGGTCACATAAAGGCAATAACAAGGTCAGCCTTCTATCACCTGAAGAACATCTCTAGGATTAAAGGACTGATTTTGCAACACGACCTAGAAAAACTCATCCATGTGTTTATCTTTAGTCGGATTGATTACTGCAACAGCATCTTCACAGGTCTGCCTAAAAAGTCAATCAGACAGCTGCAGCTGATCCAGAACGCTGCTGCTCGTGTTCCTCACTAGAACCAGGAAAGTAGAGCACATCACCCCAGTTCTAAAGTCCTTACACTGGCTCCCTGTAGCTCAGAGAATAGACTTCAAAATACTTTTATTATCCTCCGGTCCGTTGACCGCCCCGCCCCGGCGCGGCCGGTTGCCGGCGGAGCCCGTGGGCTCGTCACTGCTGCCCCCCCGGGCCCCTGCATAGTGGCCGCTGGATGTTCCCCTGGGGTTCTCCTTTACTCCTCTCTTGGGGGAAGCGGTCGGCCCCGCCCGGGTCCGCCTGGGGCTCTGGCGGTCCTTTGGACGTCTTGGCTCCGATCTCCTTCATGTCTGCATCGATTCCTGGGAGACGGATTGATGCCTGCTCACACCAACTATCGAACACTCTTATGGAGAAACCTTATATGCACCAGCATGCTAACACACACACATAGATGTGGGGTCTCTGGTGTTTAAGGATATATTCTTGGGCTGAGGTTATCATTACTACAGCTTGATTAATCAGTACCATGAGTTTTTCTGTGACATTGTTGTTGTATTTTTATATCTATTTTTGTGTGATGTGGTTGTGTAATTCTTAGTTCACAATGTTTGGTTGGTTTTGTCGATGTTCCTTTTTCGTGTTTTGTTTTTCCTCCTCTCTCTGCCATCCTCTGGGTATGGAGGCAGACTTCAATGTTTTCCTGTGTTTTCTTTGTTCCCCTTTCTCTCTTGTATTTTCAACTCACCCTCTCTCTTGACTTTTTGTTTCCTACTTCTCTTCTTCATCTTCCTTCTTTCTTCTCCTTAATTTTCCGTCTCCGTGTCCATAACATCAGGAAATAAAAACCCCAACAATTCATAATAAAGATTTTTCACACATAAATCA
Source organism: Valencia hispanica (assembly GCA_963556495.2). Lineage (NCBI taxonomy): Eukaryota > Metazoa > Chordata > Actinopteri > Cyprinodontiformes > Valenciidae > Valencia > Valencia hispanica. The sequence goes on along the minus strand of OY747709.1, from coordinate 51,678,420 downwards.
AGTGGAGGACTATAGCAAAAGCTGTAGTAATCCGCTTGTGAAAGTAAATCTGTTGGGCTTCTACTTGGTACTCAGACACCAATTCTGAGCTCCACACTGCCAAACAGGACATGTAAAAAAACAAACAAATAAAAAAAATAAAAATAAAAAAAACTTTTACTAGTTTATAAATCATTACATGGCTTAGCACCAAAATATGTTGAAGACCTGTTGTCACGGTACCAACCACCAAGACCACTCAGGTCCTCCAACTCTAGCCTACTAAACATCCCTAGACTCAGAACTAAACATGGAGGAGCAGCTTTCAGTTTCTATGCTCCCCTTATCTAGAACGGACTTCCTGACGAGTGTAGAGCTGCTGAAACTCTAAACTGCTTTAAATCGAGACTAAAAACCCATCTGTTTAGAATTGCCTATGAGTAAATGCTTGATGTCATATGTATGAAATGTGTTCATGCTCTCTTGCTTTTTTTATTTTTCTCTTGCTTTATTGTGTATCATGTGTAATGTGTGTTTCTTTTATGTGTTTCTTTAAATCACCAAATCATGTAAAGCACCTTGAATTACCCTGCTGTTGAAAGTGTGCTATATAAATAAAATTGCCTTGCCTTGCCTTGCCTTACCACCTGACCAAGTTTGTCGAAGGAGTGGGGTGGGGTAAACGACAGGATTACGAGTCTAACTCATTAACTCATAATCCAGCCTTCTCGTGGGCGGTCTCACGCCAAGGTGGGCGGGGCCATGAATACTAATTTTTCTCTGTGACGTAGAAGGGAGTGGCTCTTTCTGAGCTGCTCGTTTTTGCAGTCCATTTTAAGTTATCAAATTTGTCCTGAAATCTGACATTAGAATCAGCCACATGTCGGAGTCCAGGTCCTAACGTTGCAAGTCCGAGTCCAAGTGAAAGTCATAGACAAACTGCTTGTGTCAAGTCACAAGTCCCTTAAACGTGACTCGAGTCCTCCATCTCTGCAAACAAGTTCTTAGTTCAAGTTGGTTTGGCTTTCAAATGTGACTGAAAAAAGACAGAATTTTTACGGATGTATTCCCATTTTATTCTAAGTTGACCCACAACTACGAAGTATTTCATCTAAAAACTACAGCTACTGGAGTTCAAAGGTCTGATTTTGGCTCCCTGGAAGGCACACAAGCCATCTGATGGAAAGTATGCACCTAAACCTGACTGAAGAACGCCGTACATTACTTCTGCTGATAATAGCTGGCGACGACACGTTTTGTTTTGTGTTTACGGCGGTTACGAGCAGCTCTGAGCCGAGCCGAGCGTCGCTTTTTATCTGTGCTTTCAACCTCACGCTGCCTCCACAGCACGGTGCATCGGTCGGGTAGCAGGCCACACAGGAAAGCCTTACCACAAGTATGTCACCATCACATAACCGCTTCGTGCACTGACACAGTGACCTAAATTGTCTTCGAAGATTGCACCTACTTTTTTAACTTTATTAGAAAGACAACAAATTGACACTTGTTGTCTGGAGAATCAATGGTCCTTGCCTTAGAATAATAGACATCACTAAAGAGGTAATGCAGGGGAAAACCTCCATCTGTCCGTCATGACTCATGCAAGTTAGCTTCCTGTTGCATGCATGAGTTGTTCTTCAGAATAATGTAGCAGTAGTTGATAAAGGATGTTTTCACCAGGGTGCAGGTATCCGTTTGTTTTTCAGTCACATAAGCAGCCTCAGTCTCAAGGGCTTCTAATTTAATCAAACCAGAGCGAACAGAAAGCCTGGCGCCACCTTTAACCTAACAAAACATGACACAAAGGGCTATTTTAAGTCACGGTTGGAAGTAAAATCACCAGCGCTAATTGGATGACGGTCTGCCAGTCATGGGGGTTGCGGGTGTCAGGACAGCTGTGCACGTTTCCCAGGCTGGACGTGACTTCTTTTAAAGACGCTCAGCGAGTCTGAAAACACGTGCCACAAAGATCTGCTCTCTACTGGGACAAAAACAGAAGCAGGCATGATGACGGGAGAAACATGGTACGATGGCCCTGCCCAGCATGAGAACACATTTGGCTTGACATTAAATTATCCCAGAAATTATTGTGATAAATGAAAACAATGTCGTTTTTTAGACCATTTTCAACTTATGTAATAATAATGCATGTAACACCCTCTGAACGATTAATAAGCTTTCACTTCTACACAGCATTTATCAATGCAACTGGAAGGCATTTTAAAAATCCAACATCAATTAAAAAAAACTAGAAAAGCACCAAGAAAGCGCAGACCTCAGCCCCCATGTTGTTATCTAATTCTAACTTTCGGTACTTTTCCAATAAAATGTCCGTTAATGAGACGCATGGCTGTGTTCGTGCTGCCGCTGTGCTCTTCCGGCAGAGAGGGGAGATTCGCGTATGTGCGATTAATTTGCTGTGCATATGGTCAAACCGTAGCGGGGCTGCAGCGAGACCTCAGCCGTCTGTGAGCTCTCTGAGACGGGAGAGGAGCGGAGGTTAGCACCGCTGGTCGTTTGGTGGACACGCGCTTAATGTCGGATCAACCCTAACTTTTAAATCAGCTGTTCCCGGTCCCATTGTGGACATTTCCCGAAAATGTCATCGAAATCAGTCCATAACCTTTTGAGTTATGATGCTAACAGACAGAAAACATGGCCTCCTGGTGGAGGTAAAAAATGGATCAAATCTGTAAGCGAAACTGGCCATAAGAATGTAATATTCAATTGGCTCAGACAAGAAAAACAGGCAAAACTACCAATAAGTAGTTTTGTAAACACAAACTGCAAACTAAAAAAAAAAAGAAAAAAAAGAAAACGTTTTCGATATATATATAAAAAAAATTAAAAAAATAGGCATCCTATTTTACTCTGGCACTATAAATATATATGGACAATATCTGCGTTTTTTTCATCCAGTTTCTTTGGTAGAAAAAGGGAGACATAAGAGGAAAACAAACAAGCATTCAATTGGAAATTATCGCGGCTGGAAAGATTACTGAGCTCATTTGAATTTATAATGCCATAAATTTATTTATTGTTTATTGTGACCGGCCTAATGATGGCTGATGAAAAAAAAAAAAAAACTGTCTTTATAAAAGGTGCTTGTTTAGGTTTCCACTACTGTCATTTTGGGAAGAAAAAAAAAATAAAAATCGGAAAATGGGGAAAAATTGGGGGGAAAAGAAGCATTCCTAGACTTTTCACTGTAATTTTATAGAAGTCAGAGGGGAAGAACATAAGGTCGATATTAGCTTAATTTTTTAATCCTTAATTTTTGAGTTGCTGGAAATAATTGCATTTGAATGAGTCATAGCCCTCTGCATCAGTTGCTGCTGTAATGAGCTAAAAATAGACATGTGGAGAGAGAAAAACCAAAAAACAGGCCAGTGACCACTGCATGCTGGAGGGAGATCCTCCCCTGTAGACTCCACGCTCACGTGAACCAACATGCTTTCCTCCAACAGCACAGAACCTCCTAGTTTAAAGTCCAACTGAACATCTACTAAAAATAACCAACATGTAAGTTCCTGGAGGATCCTGAGCTCTCCTCGGCCAGACATAAAGCCTGATGTCTACCTGCAGACTGTCCTCCACGGTGGGGATTATCTCAAAGCAGATTCAAACCGAAGGGCACCTTGTGACCGAGCGCGATCCTCAAGCTCATGGCTGTCAAGCTTGACTCGTGTTCATTTTTTTCATTGCTAAAATAATTTTTAAAAATATTTTTTTTTAATCTCCTGTAAGGAGATAATCTGTTCTTTAAGCCCACGCTCAACTATTCTGTGGTGCCTTAAATATGTATCTTCATAAATAAAGCTCTAAAAACGAATAAAAACCAAAATGTTAATATCAATCATTAAAAGGAAAAGCAGACTTGTGTTTTATGCAGCCGTTTGCAACAGATTTTTCTATAAGTCTCTTTCAGATCCCATGAAAAAGCAGCTTTAAAAGCAGAGTGATGCTGCCACCCTGCTGCACGGTGAAGAACTGCAAGTAACGTGTGGAGGAAATTCCTCCCATTCCCGATTCCCAGCTCCAGGATTTCAGCCCACACGTCACTTCACAGGCTCCAGCTATGAGAAACCACAATGAGACTGACTGTGAAGGTACAATCTAGGTTTACTGTATCTATTATCCTCTTAGCAGCAAATTAGCATTGAAACATATATGATCCAAGCATGAAAATGGATCGAAATGAAATCCTAATCACCAATAAACAGGCTGGTATCGGCCGACTGGAAATCAGCAGGTAAGAAAGAAAAAAAAAGATTTTACCCACATTATTTTTTTCATTCAGTAAACAAAATAAACAGAATATTATTTGATAAATTATGTTTCGAGTTTGGTAAAAAGAAGGATAATGGTTATGGGCCTGAAATCCCCACATTTCCTTTAGGCACCTCTATTAAGTCTTTTCTATATAATGTGTTGGATTAAAAACATTTTACACAAGTGAGTTTGAAATTTGTTACTTCTTTGCATATCATAACAAAAGCTGAATTTTTTCTTTGAAAATCTGTGCCTTTCCAATGAGATTTCTGTTAATGAGACACACGGCTGTGCTCATGCTGTCGCTGCTTTCTTCCAGCAGAGAGGGGAGATTTAATCCGCTGCTCCTGCTCCCATTGCGGACATTTCCTGAAAATGTCATCGAAATCCATCCATAACTTTTTGAGTTCTCATGGTAACAGACAGACAGACAGATGGGCACGAAAAAATGAAAAAAAAAGAACAAAAAAAAAAACTTCTGTGGAGATACTGGCTGAACCTGGTAAAGAAAAAAAAGAAAAGTGTTGTTAACAGGGAACAAGGGCTGAAAAGCCACTCGGAGATGAAGAAGCCATCACTCCATAAGCAACATTAAAAAGCAGATTAATGTCTGGAATTGCACATGATAACTAAGACTCTAATGGAGCTATGTTAAAGTGTGGGGGGGGGGGGGTATTTGAGCATTAGAATCAGCACTAAAATTTTAAATTAAAGATTTACACTTTTACAAGATTTTGTTCCAGTTTCTGATTTGAAATCCCAGCCTTATTGGGTTAACATTTTAAAACCAACACGTTTATTCCCTGGAGACTGATCAGCTGAGGGAGGGTCTGTTCTAACAAGACAAGACACTGAAATATTTGCTTTTAATTTTTTCTAACTGCCTCGTCTTTGTCTTTAACTCATCCAGTTGTCCCATTTACACCAATCATGTGGAAGACACGGAGATCATCAAGGACACTTCCGAAGAAAAACGGGATCTGTTGCTGGAGACCACTTTGAAAAGATTAAAAGAAAGTCTGGTAGCTTGGAAGCTAAATATGAAGAAATGATAGTTCAGACATTTTTATACAGCTTGATTTAGGGAATCATAAATTTCAGACCATATTCTGTAGACATTTTCCACACTTTTTCCCCAACAGAAATCTTTTAATTTAACCATTAAAACGTTTTAAAAAAGGAAACTTGTTCCGCATTCCTTCCAGATCCGGTTCCAGAGCGGTTAAACGGTTTGTAGTCAAACATGCAGAGGACACGACCGTGTGAAGTAGGGATGCAAGAAAATAACGATACACAAATATATCGCGATATTTTATTTCCCGATATTGTACCGATATTCAAAACAAAAATAGCGTTGTTCTTTTCAAGGATTTGAATGGAACCATTAATGATGACAGTAATTTTTACAGTAAAATTAAAAGTATGGCTGGTAGTTTGTGGCTGATTTCACCTTCTTTGTTCCAGCGGATCGACTAGATCTAGTAATAAAACTGGACGTGTTAAAGTATGAAACAGGTTGGAGCATTTAGAACGATGGGACAGTTTTCCTACAGTTAAATTCAGTTTTAAAAATCACAATATATAGTCTTACTCATTGTATTGCGATATATCGTATCGTCTCCCATGTATCGCGATACATATCCTATCGCCAGATTTTTGCCAATACACATCCCTAGTATTAAGTGCGATCAAACTCAGACTTGGTGGTGCTAATCAAATGCTACAACTGCGATCGTCTTACCTCCACCTGTTGACCCCGACGTTAGAAGAGCCTGCAAACCAAGGGTCCAGGAAGTAAACGCAGCGCACGGTGCCAGCTCCCCGCACCGCTTCCTGTAGGGCCGGATTGTCGTGGAGACGCAGTCCTTTACGGAACCAGTGGATGGAGTTTGGGGCCATCGTATTCTGGAGCGGAGGAATGGAAACAAGAACATCTGTTGAGTAAGATCGAACTTGGAGGTTAGGAGCTAAATGCTTTCAGGATAAATCTAACAATGTGGAACAATCCAGAACTGGTTGTTGACGTGCAGGACGCTGCTGCAAGGAATACGGTTTTCTGGATCATGAAGTACTTCCGGGTGAGAGGTATAGCTGCAGAGAAGAAGGCTTTAGGATGCATCTCCTGCTGAGGAGAGTGCTATAGCATGATGCTGCCACCAGTGCAGAGCTTGCACAACATTGCCAGAAGGGTTTTGGACAAGAAGGGCAGCAAAAAAACAAAAAGAAAGAAAAAAAAAAAAGTACCCTTTGCCCCAGAACACATTGAGGACAGGCTGAAGTTCTGCAGGAACCGCTGATGAATTCCCAGCTGGGAAATCATTTGTCCAGAGAAGGAAAGCTGCAAGCTTAAGCTACTAAAATAGGAACTCCAACTCAAAAGTTGCCAACTTGATCCTCTTTGTTAGAGGAAGATGTCAAACGGAGGAAAGCCATTGATGCACTCGTTTACTGGTTTTCACACAGCAGCATAGACGGCTAGCTCCCGCCTTTCTGAGTGCATCTCTGTAGAGCACACAGTCAGAACTCAAGCTGTTGTTTTTCCCTTTTGAGCAACAGGTTCAGAGCCCGCTGACAGCGTGAGACTCCGGACGCTGAACTGAACCGCCGAAGGCGGAGGAAGACAAACAGAGTGCCTGTGGCAGACGTACGGGTGCTAATTGTAATTGGCTCATCCACTGGAGGGCAAGCTGCCGTTTGGCTCGCCTGCAGGTTCGCTTACTGGTTGGATGGAAGAATCGGGAATTATCCGATTGACCAGCATGCTTCTGTGGAGCTCTCATTGGCTAGAAGAAAACCTTATGCACCTAGTTCTTTTAAATGTGGCTGTTCTTTTCACACTTTGTTACTCCCTGCAGGAGCCACACATAACCACCAGCGTTACGCTGCACATGTATATGTGGCTTTAGGGTACGAGATTATCATGGTATGGCAGCAAAAACACCAAGATTACTTCTTGTTTTGTGTTATTACCATGAAATCGTATGTTTGTTGTTGTTTTTTTTTACTTTTTAAATAAGAAAAGTTTGAAAATTATAAATAAATAAATAAAAGTATACCACCATTTCTTTTTGTGTGTGTCATTACCTTGAAATCATTGCATTTTTTTTGCTTTATCTTATTTTCTTTCATTTTTTAAAACTTTTTAAATTAAAAAAAAGTTAAAAGTAAAACAATCAAAATAAAACAAAAACACCATAAAAAGTGATGCAACTGATCAAATTTGACAGACAATGATTCTTATTGATTATCATAATCTTTATAATTTTTTTTATATTTATAAAAAACATACTTTATTTATTTATTAACTCACTATCTATTTTTTTTAACAATCAGAACCATTTTCGTCCTGCACGGTGGGTCTTTCAGCATGGAGTGTGCGTGTTCTCCCAGTGCATGTGTGGATTATCTCTGGGTACTCCGGCTGTGAACTGAAAACTCTAAATTCCCCGTAGGTGTGTGTGTGTGTGTGTGTGTGTGTGTGTGGTTGTTTGTCCTATGTCTTTGTGCTGCCCTGTGACGGACCAGAGACCTGTCTAGGGTCACCCTGTCCACATTAGGTGACCCCGCCTCTCGCCCAATGACCAGAAGACCGTAGATGTTAGCTTCTGCGCTAATGCTAAGACGGTTTCCCCTATACATAAGAATACATTAAACATCATTTCTTGCCCTCCATCGCAAATGGGTCACAGTTTAAAGCCACGGATTTTACCCGTCTTACTTTTTGAAATTTTAAAAAGTGCCATCTTGCTTCAAAGTCCGTCACCCCCCCCCCCCCCCCCAAAAAAGCACTTTTATATCTCTTTAAGTATGAAACGTTAAACTGTCATTAACAATCCCTCACTATTTAGGTCTAACAGCCTGCTTCAGCTCAGCAAGTCTTTACTAGAAGGTTGTGGAGGTGAAAACTGCAGGAAGTCACATTATATGACATTACTAGCTCCAACGTACCCGGGTGATTAACTCACTATTTATTACTCAAACTCTTTTTATAGTTTTCCCTCTATTGCACACTCATTTACAATGCAAAAACACTGAGATGTAGGCAGATATATTCATGTTAGAAAAGATGGGAAATGATTGTTCAGGTCTGTTCTGGGAGGATTCACACAGCCAGGCAGCGGCAGCAGGGGGCCCAGATTGTAGAGAAACCCAAACGGCATCGATTCAATCTGCTCCAACTGAATCACACTTCCAACACTAAAGCAATCACAAGGAACTTTACAAGTGAAAACAGGTATGAATCAAATAAATTGACTTGATTTGAATATAATACAATCAGATAAATTTTCAAATCTACTCGTTTTACTCTAAATCCTTTCAATTCGATGAATTCACATCCAGATCCAATTATTCCAATTCAATCTAGTCAAAATCCGATTAAATTCAACATACTAATTCCCTCCAATTCATTCCGATAGTCAGATTTCATTCATATCTTTTCAGCAAATCAAAATTAATCCAATTCAGTTTGAAATACCTTTACCTAATTTAGCAATATTCAGACTCAAATCCACTTCATCACTCCAAATTCATCCAATTCAATTTCATTTGGACACAACTAAAACTAATATCACCACGCCACCTCAAATTACACTTGATAAATTCTGCGATTTAGATTTAATCGATTTTATGAATCCGAAATAATCCATTCATTTTACAACATTTTTAAATACAACTACATCTCATTTATGCCACTGTAAAACAGATTCCGATTCAAATCCAATTAAATGCTAATTCATTCTGTTCAACCCATTTTACTCATTATACAGTTCAGTGTAATGCAGATTCAAATCCAACTTATTCCAATTATTTTGTGTTATAATTTAGAACAAGACCACTTTATTAATGGAGCCCTTTAACCCCCCCAGCAAACATTCAACAAGATACCACAAAAATAAGCTTAACACAATATTGACTGAAAATTTGCAATCAGTAATTTTAATCAAGCCATTTAAAAATTAACACGCCTAGTTTATACATAACGTACTTATGTTAAAGGAAATCAACTTTTTATTGTTTTTCCATTTTCAGCTGGAAACAGGTCACTGATGAGAAGGTGCTGCTTTGTTCATTTTAGGAATATTCTCACTTTATTATCCATTTTAATATTTCTTGAACACCTAATATTGTAAGATATTTAGGGATTATTTTACAAGCCTGACCAACATCAAAATAAATTGCATTAAACGCCTATAAAATATATTTTATTAGGAACTTAGTTATTACACTTATTTGAAATTGATTATTGCTTATTTATAAACCATAAAAAGGTTTTAAAAAAACAACAACAAAACTAGAATGGTGTATTTATTCTAAAACGATCAGCTCAGCTACTGCGGCGACTCCAAATCGAAATTAGGTCACATCGGCTGCTATGAATGGGACCTGAAATGCTGCAGTACACCTCATAATAAGCTCGAAAATTATTATTAATATACAAACAAACTTAAATAAATGCTTAATTTTTCGTGTTGGCCTCAAGTAGCTTGAAAATAGATGTAGATGTAGGCAGCGGGAAGTTTACAAATCTGCTAGGAACGAGCGAAACGGGGTCACCGGATCGGAGTTTATGTAACCTGCTCGGCGCGGCGCTGTTTCTAACAGTTCAGCTGCTTTTATCTTAAACCAAAAACACGCAAGACGCGAGTAAAGCCTCGCCTTACCTTGTGTTGGCTCCCCGGGGGTGATGTTTATGTCAAGCCCATAGAAAGAAGCATTTCTTCGGTCCGGTGTGAGTGCAGTTTAGCGCTGAGTACCGTGTACGTGCCACCAGCGGCTGTCTGAGAAACCCTCTGTGGACGTCCTGTGCACCACCGCCGCAACGGCGTTTCATAACCGATGGCGCCACTGCGCATGTTCCGCTACTTTTATACCGGCGTTGTGCTGCGTTCACGATCCCCGGATTTTTAATGAAACCGAGGTGTTTTACTGAGCTTATCCACCCAACGGACCAAATTTTAGATGATAAATTAAAAAGGGGAAAAAAGGAAAGAAATCTTATATATACGCAACTGAATATAAACTTTTTGCACTTTTTTATTAATTTGACGCAATTTTTAATGAACATTTCATTACTTTGTCGGTAGAAGCAATTAATTTCAGAGCAAACATGGAAAAACAATCTTGAATATTAGTATAGGGAGAAAATTATGTCCTACCTATCTGACCGTCTAGTTTTGTTCCTCGGGAATTCCTAAATGGGACTTCGTCAAAGTACCTAGTATTTCTTATGGCCTTAAATGCAACACGAGCCCGGGTCACGTTTAAGAGGCATGGAAATGCGGAAGTTCTCACACAGTGTAGTTGCTACGGGCAGGAGTGGTTCGCTGGGATCCACGGTGCAAAATACATAAATAAATGTGGACATTTCCGTATAATTGTAACTATAATATATATATAGGCTTTACCTGTGCTGTGTACATTACTCAATTATTTTACATAAGCAATAATGGAGTGTAAAGGGTGCCACATTAGTGTGTGAAATGGAAATTTTACATAGTGGAAATTTTGTATATGCAGGTACACAATATTAGTAAAAAGATAATACAAAAATAATCATATATAGAGATGTTGGCTGAAGCTGGTAAAAAAAAAGTGTAATCTATCATGACACATGGTCTGAAATGCCCCTCAGAAATGAAGACGTTAATGTCTGGAATTGCACATGAGAACCAAGACTCGAATGGAACTACAATAAAGTGTTTGACCATAATTACCTTCGTTTCATTTGGAGGAAGAAGAAAGAAGCCTGCAAGTCTAAGTATGCCATCATTAAAGTGGACTTGTGTCTGTTCTGGTTTTGTTAGATCTCAGTGCTGCTTTTGACACAGTCGATCGTAATATTCTCTTAGAAAGGCTTGAACATGTTGCAGGGATCACAGGAACAGCACTAGGATGGTTTAAATCACATTTGTCCGACAGATTCCGGTTTGTTCTTGTAAAGAATACATCATCTTCACACTCAAGGGTTACCTGTGAGTACCACAGGGTTTTGTGCTGACCAATTATTTTTACTATGCCTATATATATGCTTCCAATTGGTAAAATCATTAGACAGCATGGGATAAACTTCCACAGCTATGACGATGATACACAACTATATTTATGCATACATGCTGATGAACCCAGTCAGTTCGGTAGATTACAGGCATGTCTGGAAGAGATAAAACCCTGGATGACGCTAGACTTCTTTCTCTTAAATTCTGATGAGATAATTTGCCATCTTTGGACCAGAAGCTCTATAAAAAACTGCTTAGTCAATCACTTCATCTGGATGGTGTTAAATTGGCCCCCACACACAAAAAAATAATTGAAGGAAAAATGTTGAGTTTATGCATTTTAATTACATGAAGTGTTTCCATGTAATTTTATTAGGTAAGTTCAATGTGAGGGTCCTATTTAATTCAATGTGTTTCTACCATGCTGAATCAGTGTAAATAAATTAAGTAAAGTTAATGCAAAGGTATACATTAACCTTATGTTTATTCAATTAAAAGGTAATGTGAATTTTCACATAAACCGTGTGTTAATTCAGTTTAAAGTAAGGTGAACTTTCCAATAAACTTTATGAGATTATTCAGTTAAAGGTAAGGTGAACATTCACATAAACCCTATGTGTTAAAAGTATCCAATAGTAATACATTTCAGATATGCTATCCTGCCTTCTCTTAAAATCACTAAGCAACAGGGATCTTTGACAACACCAAAATATAACAAATACATAAAATCGGGGCACAAAGGACCCTGCTCATTCCTGCAAAGAGCAACATTTCCCCTGTCCAACAATGTGGACTTAAACTTCCTTGGCAATAACAAATAGAACATATCCTGATACACCAACATTAAAAGTGATTAATCATCTCTAATTCAAGGACACTCATTTTAGCCTCACTAAGAGGGCCAAGCATGCTGGTTTCACAATAAGGTTGAGACAGCAACACGTTTACAAATCTAACAGTTATAACTATTTCAAATTACAGCAGAACAGCAGTTTAGCTAATGTGCACATTTCAAACAAGTTCACAGTGGCAGAACCAGGACACAATGTCCAACAAGCCAAATGTGGCTGGCTCAACTGTCCAGCATCTTAACTTACTGAAGCTCACTGCAGCATCTTTATTTTAAGTGCTTGAACCTTCGGGGAGAGTTTTTTACCATCCAAGTTCATCATCACTTTCTGGAAGAACTCAAATGTGAATTTGAGTTCCTGGGGATAGCTCAAGTTGAGGGTGTAGATGACCCCAAAAAGCATGGCACACCCAAAGGAAACATTTCCCAGATCACGCAGAAGTTCCACGCCCTCAATCACTACTCCAACATCTTCTGGCTTTTCTTCCTCAGCACCCTCTTTTCGGATCACATACAGCCCCATGGTGGTCTGTGCAATGTTTCTCTCAGCTTCCTCAATGTTGACGTTCTAGTGGTGAGAAACAATGAGCATTTTGAATAAACTGAGAAAACATAGCAAGACTGGAGGATCCCAGTAAAATAAAATGCAATACTGACCAAGTACTCCTTGATAAGAGTGTTGCTGTCCTCACTGAGATAAGCACAAAGACATCGAAGTACACAGTCCCTCTTGACTTCGATGTCCTCACTCTGCAAAAGAATGTATATGAAACATTAAAGCTTTCAATTTTTCAAGACATTTTCCAGCATTTATCAGATCTTTCAAAAATAACCCACCATGTGAGGTGGAGAGGAAGGTTGCAGAGGTAAACAAAGATGGACATTGGGAAGTGAAAGGTATAGAAAGGAAGTTGAAGGGGAGGAAGAAGAAATGGATGATTTTACTGAATTTTACCTGTTGATGTACAAGTTAAAAATACAAATTTACTCCTATCAGATTCCTGTTCATTTACTCTGAGGATGAAAAGATGAATTGAAAAAAAAATCTCTGTAAATGTTTCGGAATTCTGTTTTACTGAATTTTACCTAACGATATACAAATTGGATTAGCAAATTTACTCCTGTCAAACTCCCGTTCCTTTATTTTGAGCATGTGATATCATAATTTTAACCCTCTAGGCGCCAGAGTTTATTTAGAAAAATATTCCGTTTGGACTTTAAGATTTCAAAATGCTGTAGTTAGGAAGTGGTGAGAGATAAATCCATAGTATAAATGAGAAAAATATTCATAATGACCTAAGTGGTATGATTGGAGTAAATTTAATCTAATTTGCATATTGTGATGTGATCAAGTGGCGGCATTATTGGATTACTTAACTTTCAGTAAAACTGATAACATATTTATACACAGGAAAGAAATTATGTTGTAATCACATGCTCAAAATAAAACAGGAGTTTGACTGGAGTAAATTTGCTAATCCAATTTGTATATCACTAGGTTAAATTCAGTAAAACAGAATTTCGAACATATTTACAGAGTAATTTTTTTTTCAATTAATCTTTTCATCCTCACAGTAAATGAACAGGAATCTAATAGGAGTAAATTTGCTAATCTAATTTGTACATCAACAGGTAAAATTCAGTAAAACTCCGTGATCAGTGTGGGTTGTGACAGTGTGCAGCATCTGCATAGTCAGTCACTTGTCTCTGACTAGCGATCATCATCATCATCATCAGAGGGCAGATCGTCCCCTTCTAAATCATGATCGGCAAATAGCGCACACACCTCATCCGCACTGTAAAGTCATCTGGGCATTTTGTTTTGCCACGCCCAGCTCAGGAGCTGCAGCGCGCGCTGACAGCTGGTGTTGGGTTTCAAACCTTTTTTTCTAATGACTGATAATGCGACTTTGGCGCCTAGAGGGTTAATTTCAGGAATAGGTGTTTATTTTATCTTTTACAAACAGATGCCTGGAGATAAATTAACTTATCTGGGGCCTCAGCATGAAGCCATATCCAGCCAAAACGAAACAAATTGATAAAGGCCCCAACCCGCCCAAAAATAATATTTTCAGAGATGTCTTTTAATTATTTTTAGAGTATTAACCACACCACCAATCAGAATTTAAATGTTAATCAACCACTTCATTTACAGCGCCAAATCAGAACTTACATCAGCTCATGGACTTAACTGCAAGTAGATGTAAAATTCAAGAGAACATTTCCACATAAGCAGCATTTGGCTAAAATGACAACGAAAAACTCGGGTTGACATTAAATGTATACATTTCAAAATATTTTTTTACTCTGTAGCCTTGCTGTAATTCGACTTGCCTACTGCAGAGCAAGTCAGCGCCCAACTGCAGCAGCTGAACAGGTCTGGTGCCAGCCAGCAGCTAAACATGGGCTCCGTTAGCCTAGCGCTACCCCTTAGCATAAAAAGTTAGCCCTCAGCAAGTGCGTCACATCCTGGTAATGGAAACGGAAACACCCGGCTTCGTCTGGGACTCGAGAACACCCAAAGTATTTTAATATATAATGCAGGCTGAGTGGAAGTAGCACAACCATTAGCTTCATTCTACGTAGCCTACATAACCGGGGTGGTAGCAGTGCTGCTAGCTCATGCTAAAAGGCATATCCTGGCATGGCGCTACTTGAACTTCACCAGACCTTAAAAAATTTAAAGGCTAAAGCATTCACATTATCTTTGAGAAGTTCGGAAAGGAAAAAAAAACCCAACAACAAAATAATATCGACATTATTCTAACATTCCATATCACTACCATCAAGACAACGCATTACAAATAATTCAACTTACCTAAAGTACACTTGGCTCCGTCCATTGGTCAAGATCAATGCGTGTGTGGCACCGCCGGTAGAGCCAAGGGTGTGAGGGCAGTGTGGGCGAACCCGTAGATTTCTGCAGTTACCATGGTAGCAACATGCTGGCACACGCCCACTGTCCTCTAATGTGGTCCACTCAGATAAAGTTTACTTGATTTGTTTACATTCCGTTTGAAGAACGCATAATTACATAATGTTTATTTATTATTATTAATTAAACTTTTAGTTTTATACATTTCAGTTACAGTTTACTTGAAAATATTGCTTCATGTTTATTGGGGCCAAGAATCCTTTTTTTGAGTGCAGTAATAACGTAAAGAACCTCGGCGTTATTTTTGACCGAGACTTGACATTTAAATCCCATATTAAACAGGTTTCTAGGATTTCCTTCTTTCACCTCCGGAATATTGCTAAAATTAGAAACATCCTGTCCAGGAGTGATGCTGAGAAACTAGTCCATGCATTTGTTACCTCAAGGCTGGACTACTGTAATTCTTTACTATCAGGAAATATAATTAAAAGCCCTCAGTGGATTCAAAATGCTGCAGCAAGAGTTCTGATGAATATTAAAAAGAGAGATCACATTTCTCCTGTTTTACCTTCCCTACATTGGCTCCCTGTTAAATCCAGAATAGAATCTAAGATCCTCCTTATTACATATAAATCAATCATTCCTCCCCCACAGATTTAAAAGCATGATCAGTTATACCTCCCTCCCCCCAAACCATCTCCCATGCACACACACAGTTAAAAGCAACAATAAAAAAGGACATTGGGCCGAGTGCAGATGAACCATGCAAGGAAACGCTATCAGAGGAGCCATCTGCACCGGCAGCGGCAGATCAACAGCAGCAGCCGAGGCACCAACACAGGGCACCCAGTGGAGGCAAGGCCCAGACCCCCACCTCCACCCAAGCTCCACCTGGAGAGCATCCAGGCAGCCACAGCCGACCACCGCTCCCGGGGCAGAGGGCTCCCACAGAGGAAACACTGGAAAGAGGATTAAGATAACAAATTAAAATATAAAAATAAGCACAAAATAAATGTGAAAAGATTAAATAGTAAAACACTGATAAAATATAATAATGTAAAACATGCAGAGCAATTAAACAGACAATAATAAATAATAATCAATTAAAAGCTAGGCTAAAAAGGTGAGTCTTGAGCCTGCTCTTAAAAACATCAACATCTCTGTCGCCCTGAGGTCCTCAGGCAGCCTGTTACAGAGGTGAGGGCCATAATAATGAGAAGACGCCTCGCCATGAGTGTGTGTCCGGACTTTGGGGGTGACAAGGAGACGGCTGCCAGAGGAGCGCAGAGACCGCCTAGCTTCATAAGGTACTACTGGAGATAAAAGCATCAGTGTCTTCATGTTGGCCCGAGAGAGAATGGGGCGGACTCTGGCAATATTCTTTAGTTGATAAAAACCTGTTGTAGTCATATTTTTAATGTGAGGAATAAAAGTCAGCTCAGAGTCAAAAATCACATCCAGGTTCTTCACTTGTAAAGAAGGATTAAACGACAGTGATTGTATTTTTGGTAAAAGTTTCTCTCTCTGAGCCTCAGGACTGATGACTAAAACTTCAGTTTTGTCCTGGTTGAGCTGGAGAAAGTTTTCTGCCATCCAGGATTTGATGTCTGAAATGCAGTTAAAAAGTGCATCCATTGGCCGTGTGTCATCAGGAGACATGGAGATGTACAACTGTGTATCATCAGCATAACTGTGAAAGTTAACTCCATGTCTTCTGATGACGCTGCCAAGAGAGAGCATGTAGAGGTTAAAAAGCACTGGGCCTAAAATTGAACCCTGGGGCACACCACATGTAATCCTGTGGACCCTAGAGGAACAGTTATCTAAATTTACCATAAAAGTCCTGTCTGTGTGAACAGCACCAGAGAGGCCAATCTGTTTTAAACGGGTTAAAAGAATAGTGTGGTCTACTGTATCGAAGGCAGCGCTTAGATCCAGTAGAACCAACACTGTCACCTTCTGTGCATCATAGTGTAATCTAAAATCATTTAAAATCTTCAGAAGGGCCGTCTCTGTGCTGTGGTTCACCCTGAAACCAGACTGAAATTTCTCAAGGACATTGTGCTCATTAATAAAATCCTGAAGTTGAATTAAAACAAGCTTTTCTAAAATTTTGCTTAAAAAAAGTAAGTTAGATAGTCTGAAGGGAGCAATTCCTCATGGTTAAAATCTCATCCCTTAAAGATTCATAAAATTGCTTAAAAAAGGAAGTGGGAATCACACATGTGGTGGGCCTCACTGAGGAGAAAACTTTATCAAGAGTCCCAAGAAGTTGACTTCTTCAACCACATGCCATTTTTTTCCCGTTTTCCCCCCTGGTCTTACCCAAAAAGCTCCATTATGCATGCCACCCGCACAAATTAATGGAATACTGCCCAAAAATGACCACTAAAAACAACTAAAAATCCAATTAAATATGATGAGATGTGTTATACATCTTCCTTTTTTATGTGTTTTTTTTTCTTTTTTTGGCAGATTGCAGTAAAAGCCTAATAATAAGGCCCTTTTAACTTGCTTATGAAGTGGGTGTGCGGGACAACATAATTCTGCCAGGACAGTTTATTTCTGTCTACTGGAGCTGATCCAGTTCTTTCCCCCCTTTGTTTCCACATTCTGTTTGCTCGCCCCCGGTTCCTTGCTCTCTGGGACCGTCAGTCGGCAGATGGTCGGGCTGGTAACACAAACAGTCACTGCAATCCGATACTGTTTCATCTACCGTGCGCATTCGCGTCACACTGCGAGAATATTTATGAAAACAGGACGCAGAAAACTCCTCAGACCTTCACGATAGTGTCACAGGAAAAGAGATAATACATTACAACGAGAACCACAGAAGGATAAAACAGAAACAAAGAAAAATGTCGGTCTATAAAAAAAAAAAAACACACTAGATGTACGTCTTAACTTTATTTTCCCTTCGTTTTCAAGCATCTCCAGATAATTCCCATCTTTTTTAATCAAAAACAATCTCAGACGTATATCCACTGGTGGGTCATTGGTTAGAGACGGAGAACCCCCTCCCACTCTAAGGGACTCTGAAGGTGCTCCTGCTTTGCTGACGTCTTGTATCAAGGCCATGTGGAGGATTGATGTCAGCACTGCGGGGTCAGAGAATTATTTTGCAGGATTGGCCTCACATGTTGTTGTATCAAATACTTTCTTCCACCAGCTGCGGCATCAAAGGTCACGAGTAATTCTGCCTAGTAACTCATGACCTGCATTCATCGAGTACAGATGCGTTCACTCAACGTCACTTCGGATTTCCCTGCAGCTTCAAACTCAACTAGTTTTCTTGTTTCACAGTTTTAAAATAACTTCCAATTCTATTAAAATCAGCAACAAAAGTATTAGCTGGAAAATCCCTTCAGATGCTTAAAGTTTAACAGGTAGTTTCTGTTGAAGTGATAGACATGAAAGACTCCATAGGACCTTCTTCTTAATTTATTTTTTTTAATTTAAATGTTAAATAATTTTATGTTAATTTAAGAACTGACAAAACAATAGCGTCCTTTATTAGCAAAAAATATTAGATTAAGGGTTGGCAACC